>APFE030357847.1:99387-223519 GCA_000404065.3 Pinus taeda | reverse complement strand
TTCAGTATTTTCCATTAATGAAATGAAGTATTATTTCCGCTGCATCTTTGTGTATATGGTTATCTCTGTAGTTTGTTGAATTCCTGTTTAAGTCTGGATCAGTGGTATCAGAGTGGTCTGCTTTTTCTCTGTTTTTCTTTGCATGTCCCCAACGAGGTCAGGATATAAGGAGTTAGGGCTTGAGCTGGTCGAACCTTTGCAAGACTAGCCTCGCAAATCCCAATGGCCTCCCATGGTGGATGAGAAGAAAGATGAGGGAGCAGGAGATCCTATCAAAATCTCACTCAAAGAAGCCCTCGAGCAACAACGGAACGCGATGATGGACAGCTTTGCCCAAATCCTTCAGCGGCTACCCAAAAGTGACACATCGGCTTCTAGCAGCTACTCTGGAAATGCCACGCCCTTTAAGGTACAAGTTAATTTTGAAATCCCCATATTCGAGGGTCAGATAGATGCAAATGCATAGATAAATGGTTAAATTTGCTAGAGGGTTATTTTTCTGTTCATGAATTTTCGAGTCGGGAAAAGATTGTTTTTGCTCTTCTCAAAGCAGCCCCCCACGTCAAGGACTGGTGGGAAACCTACTGCGAGTAGAAGGATGAAACGACAGGCTTGCTATTTTCAGCTGCACCCACCTGAAATTCATTCTGGGATGCCATTAAGGAGCAATACTACCTTGTTGGAAGCTATGAGGATGACTACATAAAGTGGACCACGCTGCGGCAAGGAAGGGATCAATATGTGCCGGAGTTCACCAATATTTTCCATACCCTTCGCATGAATTTGGGTATCAAGGATTCGGAGCAGCATTTGATACTCAAATACCGCGGCAGCCTGCACAAGTACATCCAGGAAGAAATGGAATTCCTGAACATCTCCTCGCTCGGCATAGCATAACGATATGCCGTCAAGATCGAGTAGAAGTTTAAACAAAAGAAGTGAGACTTTGGATCTGCGAATCCAAAGCAAGGGAAAGGTGCCTGGAAACTACAGAACAAAGGACAAAGCGAAGGCAGCACAACCCAAGATAACCCGCCAAAGCTACAAGTAGAGAACAGTGCCGCAAAGCCGAAAAAGGACACGGGAAAATGGTGTGAGTTCCATAAGAGCTCCACTCACAACACAAGTGAGTGTCGGGCGAAGCAGTCACTGGTGGCTAAACTAAAGGTTTTAGAGTCAGATCCAGGTTCCTTGGTACATTTTGGTCTAGGCTCTGGTTGATGCTAGACAGCAAACTCACTAAGTCCACAACCTTCCATCCTCAAACTGATGGCCAGACAGAGGTTGTCAACAGGATGATCGTACACATTCTGCGCATGTACAACTCAAAGCATCCACGCACATGGGATGAGAGCCTCGCCTATGTTTAGCATAGCTACAACTGAGCTCTCCACAGCTTGACTAGCCACATCCCTTTTCAAGTGGGCTTGGGATTCCAGCCACTATGTCCCATCGATGTGGCCATGCCATTTGCAGCTACTCATGTAGATTATGCTCATGTCCAATCTGAAACAGATAAGGCAAAGAACTTCATTGAGCACATCCAACATATTTTCCAGCAGGTCCAAGACATTCTGGAGAAATCAAATGCTAAGTACAAGCAACAACATGATCAACATTGGGTGCCACACAAGTTTTAGGTGGGTGACAAAGTTTGCTTGCATTTGCAAAAGGAACGCCTTACCGGAGCTTATCGGAAACTCCTACCACTCTGATATGGCCCTTACACCATTACCAAGGCTGTGGGAGACAATGCATTTGAGCTCAGCATTCCCCCATTCCTTGGCTTGCACCCGGTGTTCAATGTCGACCGCCTTCAGCCATACTTTCCGCCATTACTAGACACGTCCGACATTGCAGAACAACTCACACCCACAAAGTTAAATCCAGCTTGCATGGAACAAGCTACAACTGATCAAATCATGGACACACAAATCAAGCACACTCGCCAGCAGAATATCCAACTGTATCGAGTTGTCAAAGCAGAACAACTCCTTCACCAGGGCAAGTGTCTCACCAGGGACCAAGTGCAGCAGAAGTTCCCTCATCTCATGGAGGAACTCAACGCAATGGGGACCATTGCTTCCTAACGGGGGAGGAATGATCCAGGTGGATATTGGTGGCCGCCCACTAATTCCACTTGGATCCCTTCTAGTGCTTCTTTCAGTTTTTTCAGTTTCCTTAATTATAGCATAGTTTACTATTTTTAGCAGTTTTTCGGGTCCTAAACTTCCCAAGCCGTTTTGAGGCCCTAAACGATGTTTTTTGGGAAATATACCACTAGCAATTTTTTTTATCTAAAAATCATCTTTTCTGTCATAGTCCTCGGAGAGATCTTTCCAACGGGCTATCATGCACGTCAAACGGAGATAATACGACCAATTCGCGACCCCGGGAAGTTGATGTACCAACTTACCCAAAAAAACGGGGCCCACAATTTGGCATTTCATCTTCTAGGGTTAGGTTTTGGAATGCGAAGGGTTTTCCATTGTTTCTCAACAATAAATAGGCCTTCGAGCCTCGTTGTAACACAATTCAGAGGCATGTAGCCACACATCTCTTCTTAAAGATAAGCTACCATAGCCCTAGCTGGTTTATTTCCATTTCTGGTTGTAAGCATATTTCAATATTTTCCATTAATGAAATGAAGTATTATTTCCGCTGCATCTTTGTTTATATGGTTATCTCTGTAATTTGTTGTGTTCCTGTTTAAGTTTGGATCAATCATGGATGGTGGTGCGTTGTGGTTCGTAAAGTGTGAGATGTAGGTATTGAAGTTAAAAGGCAAACTTTTCCTAGGAAATGTAAATGATAGTTGGTTGAAACCATATACAGGTGGCATGGCCACCTGACTAGCAGTGGGAAGCATAGTCTTAGCACTCCAAGTAGTTGAAAGGAGGTGTGGGACTATAAACTACTCTGCTCGAGAGTTGTGCGACATCAGGGCTGCGCGCAGGAGCGAAGTGTCACAAGGTCCGCAACACCGCAAGGGTAGCTGCGTCGCCACGCGAGTTGGCTGGAAAGTGACCATTATAGTCACTATTCACGATGTGATGCTTGGATTGATACTAAATAGAGCAGGTGGCAGGAGCAATTACAAGGAAGCAGTTTAGATACCACAGTCTCTGAACAGTGCATCTAGGAGATACAACAGGCAACAGTTTAGTGTGTTGCCTACCTTGCAGTAGTGCGAGCAAAGTTGGGAGGTATCCACTCAAAGATATCCGCACCGACATAGTGACTCAAGGGAAAGTCACGATGTCTATGTTAGGGGCTTATTAGGCCTAGGATCCCCCAAGGAAAGTTTTGGGCTTAAAGCCCATGTTTTGACTAAGTCTAATTTAAAGACTCTGCGGTTTGTGGGTGCGGAGTGTGAAGTTGTAATTGAATCCTAGGGTTGTCCGTCCTTACTTTTGTAATGTAATGTCAACTTAAGAGTTCTACCCATGGTCCATGGACCATGGGATTGTATAAATAGAATAAATGTTATAGCTCAAAATCTCACTTTTGATGTTTGTGATGTTGCACCCATGGCCTAGGGCAATCCCTCCTTCCAGACTTGGTCCAAATACTTAAAAACAAGTGTTTTACTACCTATATGCGACATTGTCTTGAGCTAAACACGTGTGTACGTGGGTCTATGTATACCCAACCTACGTATATGTCTTAAAACACTTAAAAAGTTAAATCTCCTTAATTCGGGTGGAGATCACGGGTTTTACCTGTTGATTACCTATTAGTGCCCATGGCCCAACTATTCCCAACAAATTCCCAACTAAAATACTACTTTGGGAGAAGTATAGAAAGGCTTCAATGGGAAGGTCTAAGGAGGAGAGAATAGAGAGAAAAACCACTCTACTGATATTATCCCTAACTAGGTTTGAAGATCCTTGTCCTTCCAGCACTTCCCCCATTACAGGAAACCTTTGTTTCCTTGAGTTGTGATTTCTTTCCATTAGTTGAGATATCTTGGAGTGAGTCATGGAAGGAGTTTGTTGAAGGCTTAAGACTGGATGAATCCGGAGGACGGTTCCATTTAGAGCCTATGAGAGGAAGACTTAGGTGAAATCATTCGTTTTATACTTTATTTATCTATAATAAAAGAAACACTTGTCTTGTTCCTGATATAAATCTTCTTCATGTTTATGATATCAATGTTATGATTTACATATGGATGGTTGTTTCAATTGTATAACTAGCAACCTTTCAATATGCTATGAAGTTGATTTCTTTATGATGCTTGGTCCATATACTACTGTGCTTTCTTGATTTGATTGTTTTGCAGGTTGAAGGATCGAAAGGAACTCCAAGAGGGTTTGGACCCTGGCTGGATCTACCCAAATGACGGACCCCCATGTGCACCTCTCTTCATGTAGTTTGTTTATATTAGCATCATTACTGTGTGGAATGCTTGTTTTTCTTTGTAGATAACCCTCGATCTGCAAGGGTATTGACCCAAGACCCTAGGGGAATTTGTCCATAGACACTAAGGCTTTAAGTTGTAAAGAGACATCTAAGGAAAGAATCTAATCTAAGAGAATGAAGAAGAAGCATTGAGTCTGAGTGGAAGTGTAAAGTCATGTCTTTAGGTCGTAGAGTAGGAGAAGGCTCTGTAGCTGAGTGCATAGGGGCCTAGTAGTCCACAGTTGACTGCGTGGACCCCTACAGCTGAGTGCGCATGGTCACTAAAGTCTGTAACTGTTTGAGAAGTAATAAAGAACATTTTCTTATCATTTTGTGTATCTTTTTCCTGTTTTATGCATTTAAGTGTATTAGGTGTGAATTACAATTTTACTGTTTATTTGTTGCGTGAACTCATATGAATGTGTTGAACAAGGGAATATAAGAGAAGTATCTATTTACACAGAGTTAACTAATAGTTATAAGAAGATAAGTAAGATCCATAGTGTACTTGGGGAAATAGCACAGATCGCTGGCTCAGCAGTGCAAAATCATCTCAGCCATTGGTTAAGGCTACGCAAGGGCGATTATAACAGATCGTGAAGGTATTGGAGGTCAAGGCAGTGTGTGAAGTGACTTGCGCGAAGACATTCCTAGTTGGACTAAATTGACCCCTCAAACATCTCAATGGTGTGGAAGCTTAGTTCCAACATCCCCCCATAATGCTTCAGGTGAGACCTCAGTCCACACTTTGTGGGCTTTTACCGAAAGGGTGAGTAGTATAGAGATTTATTTGGCTAATTAAATCGAACCTAACTCAAGCCCCACCAAGAAAACACTTATATTCTTCAATAGTTCAGCGGAGAGAGAGATAGTACATACACATCAGAAGTCAACACTTTGACTTGACAAGATAAGAGCAGAGATCTTCACCATGAAGATAACATATTGAGGTAGATGATCTACACTCAAGTGTAACAATACTGCTTCAACTGATCCTCCAAGGTGACTCCATTGCCATGCTGCACTCATCTCTTTGTTGCACCTCATTAACATGTTGCACCTCAACCACCAAAATATCAATTATTTGTGAAACTTTTGGATTAGCGGAAAGCCTAATTGAAACTGATGTTATCTCTCCAAGAACCTATACTATTGTCCTATCTAACTGAACTATGTCTACCACATATTTTTGAGGTGTAATGTTCAATTTGGTACAGACATCTCTTGGAATTATATTTAAGGAGGCTCCTGAATCGACAAGGCATTTGTGAACATTTCTGTTGGAAATCTCATAAGTGAGCAAAAATATACGAACATGAGGGATAGACATATCACCAATCAGGACTAGATCTAAAGGACCTACTTTATTTGAGGATGAGGGAAGTTTTCCCATATTGTAGGTAGCTTGAGTAGCTATAACAGATGGTAGAGGAGATATTGGAACTACTTTCAACTCTCTTAATAGAATCTTATATTTCTTCTTGAGTTTAGTGAGCTCATGCAACGAGGTGTTAACTCTAGTGTTTTTCATGTCTTCCACTATATTGTATTTGATTGTATCACGATTACCAATGTTTTTGAGGCATTTGGGGAACCTTGAGGAATAGCATCAGTTTGGCTAGTCTTAGATTTCTTAGCTACTGTTTTCTCCTTTGCAGGAGTAGAAGCTTTTTGCTTCTGATTTGTGATAGACATGTCAGTAGAGTTTTTACTTCTTGTAGTCACTAGCATTGCTTATGTCTCTTCTTTAGTTAGGAAGACGAAATCCCACATCCCATTTAGTTCAATTTCTTCTTCTATTTTAGCTTCCTCTTCGTTTGGCGAATATTCTTCTGCTTCTTGCTCAGAATGAGTATTTGAAATGACGTTTGGGGATTGTGATGGTGAATAAGCATTACTTTTGAATGACCGAAAAAGTTTCTTGGGAGTAGAGGATTTTGCGACCGTTTTTAATTTTGGCCATTTTGTTAGATACTGTTTTTAACATTTTTTGAAGGCCTTTAAGATCGAAAGGGTCCTTTGAAGCTTTCTTCTTAGAGTCATCTTTAAATGTTACTTTCTTTGAATTCATTTCATCTGTTTGTGATCTCTTTTCCAAAGCTATGATTATTCTTTTTACAGACAGAGATTCTTTCATGTTTTCTACAAGGGTAGCCTTATTAGCTCTATCTACAAAAATCACAATATTAAAAGGAATAAATGATATATACCACTCTATTTGTACATCTACAATAGGTTTAGAGGTAGTTGGGCTTTTATTTAGCAATATGTTAAATATGGAGTTGAAATCTTTGATATTTTCATTTGGATTAGCTATCAGATTAGAAAGATCATTGATCAAGGATGCTATGGTCTTATCATCACCAAATCTTGCAAGAAATACTTCTTTAAAAGTATCCCAGTTTCTAATTGAACCCATTTAGATTCATGGCTAACATAAATTTATTTATATGTTCTTGAGTCGAGAGAGCATCATTGGGATTATACTAAATAGGCAGCCATTTTCTTGGGTTTACTGGGAATGCATTTGGATTTACAACTAAGACAACACCCGGATTTGTCCAAGGTTGATTGGCCATAACTTGAGTTAGGAACTTAGAAGATGGGATGGTCGGTCTAGAAGTAGGTATAGATGGAAAAGTACTTACTGCTAGGTTAGTACTATTAATTTCACTACTAATTGGAGAAGTGAATAGGTGAGAAGTCACGGATTGAGTAGAAGTGGGCGGGGAAGCGAATGGATGGGAAGGTGATGTGATATTGCTCGTATCTGATTCAGATGTTGATGAAGTGAGTTTCCTATGTCATGGAGCAATGGGGAGCTTGAAAGGGGTGACCCCAAGTATTTCACTTTGTAGTCTAGTCAATACACCAGTTTGTTGTACTAAGGAGGTAATAATTTCTTCGGACACTTCGGGTATCTCTGGTTTCTCAGGGAAAATGGATATCCGTTCCAATTTCTATATCAAACAATGAACTTCGAAAGACTCGGGAGTGTAATCAGGAGAGGTTGGTTGCCTTACTACTTTAGGAGATGAAGGAGATGTTTCTACAACTTTAGACTTCTAATGAGGAGATTCTGAATGAGTTTCAGAAGGTGTAGAAACAGTGGAGGGGTTGTGACTCTTATAAATGATTTTCAAATGATATTTAGGTTTATATGCCATTTACAGTTGAATTCCCTCCTTCTCGCACCAAAATGTTGCAGCCTCAGAATTTTGTTGCCGAAACATGGGGGATAATCACCCAGTCCGGACCTTAAGAGAACTCCTTTTCCGTTTAAAGTGGTGGCTTCGACTAGGGATAATGGGACCAGTTTCACAGTGTAGGTTTTAAGATGAGAGTGGGTCATTCATGAGTGATTGAAATAGAATAATGATAATCTAAGTGACCTATTCTATGATGCAATCTCCATAACTAACTTATTCTAATATAAACCCGGGTATTTCTGTGTGATATTCAATCTACAAAGGTATATATTTCGTTCATGTGATAATAAATATTGAACACAACTAAACAGAGATGATAAGATAAAAGATAATTCCTTTGACTAAATAGCTAGTCAAAGAAATTTATAAAATATATTGCATATATGATGAGTTATATATGAAAATCACAATTTCAACTAGGCATCATACATAAATGTAATTAACGCTTAATAGAAACAATAAATCTCACATATAATTCATGAAAGTAAAGTTTTTCCACTAATTAAAAGTAAACAAAATCAATCATACAAGATAATAGTACCATATGTTTGAAGACTTTCTCATTTGACAAATGACATGGACAAACTTCTTTCTTCAAATCAAATTGTCTCCCAAGAATACAAAAGTGCATCAACAAGGGAAAGTAGGTTGATATCTAAAAGAGAATCATTTTCCATAATTTCACCAAAGCATTCACAAACTTACAATAGTGCATTCCTTGCAATTTTTTTTTATAAAAATTATGGACCCTTCTCTAAATGCATGAGAAGGATATAAATACTTTCTAACTAATGTGCAAAAATAGATTATACATAATTTGAGGAGGTTTCAAACAACCTTCCTCCTAACTAGGTAACTAACTCCAAAAATAAATAGAGGCTAAATTAACAAAACTAAGAGGACGACTTGTTGTCTGCTAGCTTGTCCTTTAAATCACAAATATCAGTCATCGGTTAAATTTGATGAGGTGCCTCGAAATGTGTCTTGACTTGTCCTATGAAGATCGCATTGGTGAGCGGCGGCAGTATCCAATGAGTCATATGAAGGGAACAGTTTAGAGTCATAATCTAGCTGTGTGGCTTAACAAGATAATGCCAATATGACTCCCAGTAGGTCATGGTCAGTTTTGTATTTGCCTCTCTTTGACTCCCCACCTTTTCTTTGCAGCCTTTATACAAACCATTTAAATCAGGCATTTCTTTTGTATTTCCTTCTTTAATGAGATTAGTGGGAACAGGATGTGATTCACTGCCTTAATGATATTCTTTGATACCCTGACTTCCCTTGCGACTGCTAGCTTGGCTTATTTGATTCTTGCATCCCAATCTATGCAGAGAATGTCTTTATGAGTTTCCTCAATCTTGGGTATATTGGTTTTCCTTCCATCTTTTGTTTCCTACCCACGGATGAACTCAGAGTTTCTGGTGTTTAAATCACTAAACTTTGTTCTCTAGTCAATTACCTTATCTGTTAGTTGGTCACTAGTAGTCAGATAGGGAGTAATATTTGACATCTTCTGATAGAAATACTCCTGCTATTTCACCAGAAGGGAATTTAATTCTAGGGCCTCTTTAGTCAACTCTTGGGTAGTGGGAACATCCTTGTATCTTTCCATGAATTGTTGCATTTCTTGAAGTTGCATGTTTTTAGTCGATATATTGGCTTCATGGATTACTTTCACAACCTCCATGTCCTGCTACAATTGTGTAAGCTTCTCAGCCATGTGCCTGTTTGCACTTGCTTTCTCTGCCTCAAGCTCCTATTTGAGCCACACAATCCTCTGATCTTCTTCCCTTAGTAAAGTAGAGACCTCAATAACCTTGTCCATAGTGGCCTATGCATATGCTCTTGTGAACTGTGATAGTATAGTCAAGTGCTCGACCTGATTGAAAGGGATGTCCTTCCAAACAACATCCATTGGCTCATTTCCAGGTGGGTATTCGGGTGTATCTACCCTTCTCCTTTTTCTCTGCCTTCTATCTATAGCCTTGTGGAGAGGGCTGTAAAACACATCAAGTGGAGGTATTTTAGTTACTTTCAAAACAATTTATGATGTATGCAGAGAAGCGATGACTTCAGTAAGCTGGGACGTTGTTGCTTGTTCCTCCATACACATGGACTGTTCACCGATAGGCTTGGGCTCTGTTTCCTTATGAATATGCAGAGGAGTTTTACGTTCCTCTGTTTCTTGGGTATTTGAGGCTTTGGAAGTGCCTTGCAATTTTTGTAGTCAGGGTGCTCATCACTTGTCTCTCAGCTTACTTCTTGCTGGACTCAACTATCTTGTCTGTGTCTTAGGGTTTCCCGATGTCTAGTGTCTTCTCAGTGCTTACCTAAGAGTCTACTTGAGAGCTAAGACCTTCACTATCAACAGTGACACTTGATGTAGACTTATCCTTGGGCTTCAATAGATGCATTGGGATCACCTGGAGCCTATCATGTCTCAATTCCTGAAACCCTTGAAAATCTTTATCTTTTAGATTCACCTTTGCCCATTCGAATGCTTGTTCGAAGGATATGGTTGACTGTAACAAATTCTCAAAATAATTATCTTCATGGTTGTGTGGCTTGAGCTTTACTCTAGTAGGAACATTATATGACACTTTATTTGGATCAAATTGCCTCTTAGGCAATGTCTGAAGCCTGAGGGCTTCCATATGTGATCATTCCTTAGTAGCATGAACAAAATTAGCTAAGGCAAAAGAACTACATTTGACAGGGAAAGTGGGCCATAATGACTTCTTGCCATCTTTGAGAACTTTAGTGAGGCCCCTTCCTGCAATCTGGTAGGCAATCTCTCTTGCTAATAACTTAACAAAAACATATAAAGGAAGGATGTGTGGATCATGTGTGCTACCAAAAATCGTAGTGTAGGTGAACCATTCTTCAATGAAATACTTGGCGACAATAAGCAGGTCTGTTGTAGCTTCTTGGGAAAACATAGGTGCTTTCTTATTGAAAATTATTTGTTGTAGGGGCAACACAAAAACATGAAATATCTTATAGAAGTGAGGTATGTAATGCCATTCCCATATTTGTTTATGACTGAGATGGGTTGGGTAGGGATCCTATAAGGTCCATTTCCAACCCATGGTTGGATATGTCATGCAAAAACAGATAGCATCCATAATGTAGGAACTAATATAGAAGGGAGGGAGGTTGTTTGAAGAGGAGACTTTCTTCTATTGATATTTGGTAATTCTGGTGGCTAGGTTGTTAGATAGGATGGAAGGCCAATTCATGATATGGGAATTAACACAGGCATCAATCAGAGGAATCAATTCTATTGAAAACAGTGTATTATTGGGTATCCCATACAATCTACATAACACAATTGGTGCATAGTTGTAGGGGTTTGCCAAAGAGGCTATAGCATACATACCCAATTTATCATACTTGAATTTGTTGTCCAACAATCTCCAACCATGAATTAGCTTGAAGGGGTTTGGGTTATTCTTTCCAGAGTTAACCACAAATGTGTTGTCTTAGATATAATACGGGTCAGGTATGTGGTAGATTTTCTTCAAGTCCTCTATTCTGAACGACCCTATGAGCTCCATTATTGAATTCCTGAACTTCCTGTCTTCAATGGTAAGGTTTCTAATCACCCACCTGATCATATCTGCGTATGGGAGGATTTTAGCTCTTTCTCTTATCCTACAAAGGAAAGAACATGAAGCATCTATGCATGTTGAAAATAGCAACAAGAAATGCTAAAAATAGAATTGCTAAAAATAACACTACTATAGATAGCAATTCAGCCAGTGTTGATCTTAGCAACAATGGATGGAAAAATGGAAGTGATAAAAATAGCATTTAATAAATAGCATTTCTGGATATCTTACTATTTTAGTCAGTCCCTAAACTAAAATAGTAAGTAAAATCTAGGTTTGATCTTAGCAGCTATTTGTAAAATAATTAATTAGTTCATCTTGAGTTAATTAATTAAGGAAAATCAAACATGAAATCTATGTGGGGACATGCGACAACTTCTCCATTAATTGAGGAATTCATCTATCAATTAAAGGGATAAGGATGAGTTGTAATATTGAGTTGTAATTAGTTGGCTCAGTTAACTAAGTTAAGTCCAGTTAGATCAATTCAAATAGTTTGTTGAATTAATGTAAGTTCAATTAGTTAATGCTTGTATGCATGTAACTACTACACTTTAGTTAAATGAGTATTCTCTCATAAATAACTCATGCATGTAGCTTCAAACAAATACCTAGTTGAGATCAGATGGAGGGGCAGTGTACTATCAGTTCCTAGAATATTCCATTGTGAATATTCCTTGAATGCAGAAGGAATTATTTCCTTGAGGATTACACAGTTACTTCTTCAGGTTTAGTAAGTGTGATGAGGCTAATTCACACATGTGACATCATTGGACCCCAAGGAAAATTGCATAAGGAAATAGGAGGCTTGGAGAGCTTGAGGAGGACATATATAGTGTCTATTCAGTCTTTGAGTTGTATTGTTTGATTACATAGAGAGCAGGATAGCTTGAGAGCTAATTCTTTTTGTAACTTGAACAAGATTTTCCCTTATATGATAATATAGAGATTGGGGTTTTAGGTCGAGGCTTTCCCCAGGTTATTTCTTCTGTGTTATGTGTGATTGATTTCTCATTCTTAGTTATATGTGTTCTCTTGATCTTGCTCAATTCGATTAAGCTTCCACAAAGTGTGGTAGAAGTAGACCCTATATTTTGTTTTTGTATATTGCATAATCTATTGATCTACAGTGGGAATTTCCACATGGTATCAGAGCAAAGGTGATTAAGGTAAAGAATAGTATACAAGGAGGAGAAGTTCGAAGTTTGAGGCTCCTGAATATAGAAATCGAGTTCTTATCACATCTCAATTTCATTGATGGCATTCAGTGGTTTAAGACTTGAGTATGCCCTTGATGGTAGCTCAAATTATATAGCTTGGAAGGATCACATGGAGGAAGTATTAGAGGATAACGGTCTAAAGGAATCATTGATCAAGAAGTCCCAAAACCGACTAATTAGCAAAATGGAAGAAATGTGTGGCTAGAGCAAGGAGAATCCTCTTAGAGGGAGTTTGAGATCACATTGTCTCGAGCCTCCATGGGAAGGAGACACCTTTTCAATGTGGAAAATATTGAAATATTTATATCATAACAACAACAATCAGAGGAAGCTGGCACTGAAATACAAGCTTCGTAAGATCAAGTGTCAAAAGGGAAACACGATCTCTACATATCTGAACGAGCTCACCACCTACAGGGATGAGCTTGGAAGTGTAGGGATCACGATCATTGATGATGACATGGTGTCTTGCACTCCTCGGTCTTCGTAAGAGTTGGCATAGCCACCAAGACTTGGTTAATGGAATAGAAAAACTGCCAGATTGGGAACAACTGTCGGATCTGATGTAGGATGAAATAAGAAGAAACACCAGAGATGGATCCTCATTGAAGCAAGATGATGAGGAAAATCTAGCCTTAGTGAGTAAGGCAAGGAAAGGGAAAGCGAAGGCATCCCATTCCAAGTTTGGTTCTTCCCATGGTGGGAAGAAGATTGAAAAATCGAAAGTGCGCTGCTTTCATTATCTTCAAGTGGGCCATTATGCTACGAATTGTCCATAGAAGAAATCCAAGAAGGGTTCCTCAAAAGGATCTAATGGTGAGGTACTAGCCTCACAATTTGAGCTAGATTTCTTGCTTATCACATGTATGGTTTCATCCATGGTGGGATGTCTATGGTACCTGGACAGTGGAGCTTCATTCCACATCTCAGGTGATAAAAATATTTTCAGTACATTGGAGGAGAAGGATCTCTAGATGCGGATCAAGATGGTCGATGATGGAAAGTACCATGTTTCAGGTAAAGGTATGGTTGTGTTTTAGAGTGAGCATGGAGCTCCCCTCACCTTGATTGATGTAAAGTATGTACCAGGTCTAAAGAAGAATCTTGTGTCTGTTGCTATACTAGAAGATAAAGGCTATGATGTTGTCTTTAGAAAAGGAAAGGTATTCCTGAGGCATATCGGTATAGGATAGACAAAGCGAATAGGGATTTGAGTCAAGAATCTCTACAAGTTGGAGGTAGATGACTATGCTACTTCGAGTTCCAAAGTTGAGATGGTTTAGAGCCAAGATATTGGCGAGCTATGGCATAAAATATTGGCCCACTTGCACCATGGAGCCCTAAAGATCATGCAATAGATTTCTATCAGATTACCCAAGGGAAAACTTGAGTAGACGACTACATGCAAAGGTTATACCATGGGTAAGTATGTGAAATATTCCTTTCCGGATCGAGACAGTAGAGTTGGATCAATTCTAGAGTGAGTTCACTCAGATGCTTGTGGACCTTTCTCTACAGCCTCCACCACTAAACAAAGGTACTATGTAATTTTTATCGATGATTTTTCTCATAGATGTTGGATCTACTTTATGCAAAAGGAGGATCAAACATTCTTGAGGTTTTGTGAGTTCAAAGCCTTGGTAGAGAAAGAATCTAGAAAGAAAATAAAAGCCTTGCATAGAGACAATGGTGGGGAGTATGTCTCCCAAATGTTTAAAGACTTCTGTGCTACAGAAGATATTAAATGAGAATTAACAACACCCCATAACCCACAACAGAATGGGGTCACTGAAAGGAAGAACATATCGATTGTGGGAGTAGCTCAAGCGATGTTGCATGACCAAAGCCTACCACTGCATTTGTGGGCTAAGGCATGCAATACAGAAGTATACTTGCAGAATAGAAGCCCGTACCATATACTGGGAATGAAGACACCTATGGAGGCCTATTTTGGGAAGCGACCTGATGTAAGTCACTTCCAAACCTTTGGGTCATTAGTTTACTCTCATGTGACCAAAGATGCTAGGAAGAAGCTAGACCCAACAACTAAGTTGGGAATACTTGTCGGGTACACAGATACACCCCAAAACTATCGGGTGTACCTACCTTCCACTCAGAGGACAGTGGTATGCGGGGATCTGAAGTTCGACAAGTTGAAAACCATGTGCTTATCACTTGAGAGGGAGCTCAAGTTGCATGCAGATGAGCAACCTTCAGTTCCTAAGGATGAGGAGCCTTAGATTAATGCGAAGTAGCTGCATGCAGAGGTTCCAAGAGTGGACACATCCACTCATGTTGAGACTTATAGAGATGGGTGGAAACACTCAAGGGAAGCTAACAGGTTGATGCTAGATGTGCGAGAGAATGTGGGACAACCATCTTCTAAGCACAGATAGAGGAGGTCACCCAAGTGGTACACTGGGTACATGGTCGTAGTTGGGGAGTGTGTAGATACCGAAATTTCTTCATTCGAAGAGGCAGTGCAACAACTAGTCTAGGTTGATGCATTGGTAGAGGAGTATGACTCTATCATTTGGAATAGTGTGTGGGACATGGAAAATTTTAAGGGTGAATGTTCGCCCTTACACGAAATTAAGCGGTTTTAAATTTTTAATGGGCAAATATTTTGTATCTAAGTACATTTTTACAAATTGCCTCAAATAGCCCACCTTATTTTAAGGAAGAGGGTAAAAAAGGTAAATTTAGCCCTTGAAATTAGGAGTTACAACCTTCCATTTGCCTAATTTTCAAGAATAGGTTTTATCTAAGTGAATCCTATGGGCCAAATACCATACTTATAAAAGCGGTATGGTAAATTAATAAAAATATAAATAAATGAGAGGCATGGTAAATAAATAAAAATATAAATAAACTAGATGTATGGTAAATAAATAAAATCTCTTTTTATATTTTAGTCCATAACCCTCCTATTTATGAGGGCTCAAAAAAGAGGTTTTATTTAAGTGAATCCTATGGGCCAAATACCATATTTGTAAAAGAGGTATGGTAAATTAATAAAAATATAAATAAGAGAGGTATGGTAAACAAATAAAACATTTTTTTATATTTACTCCATATGTCACCTTATATTTAAGAACACTCAAAAAAATGCGTTATATTTAGGTGAAACCTATGGGCAAAATACTATGGGCCAAATACCATGGGCTAGATTATTATTAATACCATGAAAAAAACATCATTATTAACCCTAATATTAGTATTAATAAAAATAAAAATGGCACATTGTATTGACCCATGGTATTCACACTTGGAATGTATCCTATTTAAATGGGGGAATTAAACCAGAATAGATCCATCTTTACTCTGGATCTACTAACCCCCGAGAGGTATCAAATATCGTGATATGCAAACTACCATAGAGTGAAAAAATATCTGATCCGATCAAGAGTAAAAATGGATGTTGTAATTTAATGTATGTTAAACATTTTAGCTTGGTTAAAATAAAAATAAAATAAAAATCAACTATTAATTTTATTAATTTTTATAAATTACTAGTAGTTTTTTAGCATAGACTATTTAAAGGGGAAATTTTATCACCTTAGATCCATCCATATTAATTCTCAGTCTACCAAGTGCTGAGAGGGATAAATAGATTTCATCCTTCTAAGAGTGGTAGATGTGGGGTTAAGATGGATATAGGTTGATTTTTATGATAATGAAGATATTAAATAGACTTAGGAAGCTATATTGTAAAAAACATCTTAAGGTGAATGGTTAAAACTACATTTAGTCACTTCACAAAATTTAGTAAAAAATACCAATATCTCCATTAATATTGGTTTTTTTCTGATTTAGCAAAAATGAAAAAACAAAACAATGAAATCTTATCACTCTTTCTGCATCACCCTCGCAGAAGAGAGATAGTCGCTGCCCACATTTTCTACCATTTTTCAAATGTTATCAATATGATATCTTCATGAAAAAGTTAAGGTACTGATGTTGGATTAGTTGTTTGAAAAATATGTTGGTTCGTACAACCTTTCATCTTCTTTGTTATTTTTAGTTCATCGTAATGATCTGTAGCGGTTAGGCCACCGGACCATATTATCCTAAAAGGCAAAGATTATGCACCAAAAAGAATTAATTAATCCACATGTTACAACGTTGTTAAAAAAATGCAAGACGTATGAATGTAGTGAATTATGCTAATAAGCAATTTAGATTGGGGGAGACGTAACTAAATTTTATTATTTAATTGAATATTTCCAATTAAAATAATAATAAATCTACATTTATATATTTAAATATTGATTGGAAGGCTTCTAACAATGCTCACTTCTTTCCATTAGATCCCCTTCAGGCCTTTGGAATACCTACTACTTTCTTATATTATATAGTTTGGGTTTGCCACTTGTTGGCATGTTGGGGTAAACAAACTTGATGTGCTTTTTTTAATCTCGTAGTTGGAGTCTATGGAATAAGAAAGAGATTTGATTTGCATTTTCTCATCCTGATAGGTAAATGTTTGTAGATGAAGATTCCATCTTAGCAACTCTATCACAAGGAATTTTTGTATATTATGTTGTTGCTCAGTACAAAATCAAGCATTTTTTTTAAACTCAACATTGGTTGCATTTAGGAGCAAAGAGTTGTCTCCATGTCTTCTTCACGCAAGAAACTTGTATGGTCTGACGATCATGCCATATGACTGTTAACAACTAGCTTGCAGTACAAGGCTATCTATGATGATGAAGCAGTAGTAGTAGCTTGGTGGTGGGGAAGATTTAGAAAGTTAAATATTCAATGAAATCTATGATTTCTATGTGGTTGGCCTTAATGAATAATGTTTTGACATGAGAGGTTCTACAAAATAAGGCAAGGTAGGGTCTTGGAATTTGTAATCTATGCAAATGTGAACGGGAAACAATAGACCATGTGCTAGTGTTCATTTGTATTTTTTCTCAAGAGGTATGGGGTGTTATTCTCCCCTTATTTTAGGATAGGGTACTTGGTAGGAGGCTTCCTTGTTGGAATGTTTGATCATAGAGCACTCAAATAACATAGATCATTGCCCCTGATTACCTCCAGAGCCATTTGGATAGGAAAGAAGGAATAACAATTTTGTAGACAAGGATATCCCTCCTTTTCAGGTACATCATCAAATAAAATACCTATATGAAGGCATAAAAATGACTCCCATGATTAAAGTTCCAAGGTGGGTTGAAATCTGGAGGTTGATAAAAATTATCCATGGCATTTATTTGTTGGTGCTTGCCAAAGTGATATTCTTGTTATATATATTATTTGTGAATATGTGTGATATTCTTGTTCTATATATTATCTGCGATTCGAACCCAAGTTAGTTGCTCCTACATGTGTGATATTCTTGTTCTGTATATTATCTGTGATTCGAAACCAAGTCAACAATGTGTAGGAGGAAAATTCGAACTGGTGCTGTTTTTGGTGTCTTTCATGTCTACCTCTACCAGAGAATTATCCACCATAATCAAGTTATGGATTCACATGTCTCCCGATATTTGATTATTTTTCACATTTGAAGTGGGCACAGAGGATAGCTCTTATTTCAAGTGCAAACATCTTCATTGCAAGTCATCATGGGCAGTGGAGCAGTAGGGATGGGCTTGTTGGGCCAATATAATATGAACTCAAGTGCAAATTTGATGTGGAAAACTTCACAGCTAGTTCTGGGGGTTCCCTGGCAACAAAAAGGCAGAAAATTAGGAGGTTTGAAAATTTGAGGTCATGTCCATCATATAAAACTTTTTGTATCACAACAAGCTTGACAATGGGAAATCCTTTGGCATTCATGCTGGTGAAACCCTGCAACTTCCCAGTGTGCATGTGTTCACAATTCACGCTATGATTTATTTATTTATGTATTTTTTTTGGTTGAAATTGCTACATGTATAGATAACCTATGTGGCATCTTTAATAATCTTGTCATTTTAAGACAAATTGAAGAAAGCACAGATCATAGTTGAATATAGCTTAACTTGGAGGTTTTCAGAAGATTCATTCGTGAATTGAGTTGCTGCAAATAAGCTTATTATCTTTATTTAATGAACTATGTCAAATAACTTAGTTTTATTTATAGTTTTGTTGAGTTAGTAGTTAGTGAATGGCTTGATAAAGGTTTTGTTCTTGATCTGGATTTCCCTTAGATTCCAACAAACATAAATTGTAGACCTCAATAATACAATTAATTCTCCTATCAAACCGTGCCTTAGTTACAAAGGGTACCAAATTTATTGTGATTTCTTTATCTAGTTTGTAAATTACTCTGTGCAGAGAGAAAGCAGAGCTTTGTATATCCTCCTCTAAGTGAGCTCGATCTTGAAATGAATGTGATAATTGAGAAAGAAAATCAGTGGTAATTCAATGGCATAGAACTTATTTCTTTTGAAAATTTTACATCCTTGGTGGTTATGGAAGTTGTTGGATCATGTCTAACAAATAAGTATTTAGATAGACTCCTTGGTAAGAGGTAAGTGCCCGAAGATATAACTTGGAATGTGAAGAATGGCACCATCATGATTATGATTGTGTCTGAGCTTCTTGGTAGGTTCTTCTTGCCACTTGGTATTTTTTTCTTGTTAAACTCAATTTATCTTAGCTTTTGGACTTGTACATTTTAGTTTGAATGTTTGACATGTGTGTAATGGTTTCTGGGTTCAGAATTATAGTGTAGAGACCTATAGTTTTTGCATGAGTATCTGTTATCACAATGATGGATACAATTGTTGGACACTTTTCTATATTTATTCACTATTGTGTTGGGTTGGTATTTATGCCATGCATATAATATGCTGGAAATGAATTCACTGACCAAATTGAGAGGCTTTACTAGCAGAGGGCCCTAGAAGCATTCCATCTTGAAAAGAGTACATGGGTGTTACTTTTCAACCATTATCTTGATCTCCAACTAATTTTGTTGTTTATACATCTCTGCTCAAATCACATCATTGCATTATGGTGTGTATGGTTGTTGACTACGAACCTCCTTTGATAAGATTATCATACCTATTTGGGCATGTAACATGTGAAAATTGTCTTTGCAACGTTTAGGCTTTGGACTTACAACATGGAGGGAATCTGTTTCATGTATTCATGATAGGAAAAAAGCAAGTATCTTCTACATGAAATTACTTTGAATCAATGCCATATCATCTAGATGAGTCCACAAGTGAGTTGTTATAGCTCCAAATCTCACTCTTGAGGTTTGTGATGCTGCACTCATGGCCTAGGGCAACCCCTCCTTCTAGACCTGGTCCAAAAAATTTAAAAAATGGTGTTTTACTCCCTATACGTGACATTAACCTGAGCTAAACACGTGTGTATGCAGGTCTATGTATACCCAACCCGCGTATATGTCTTAAAACACTTAAAAAAAATAAATCTCCTTAATTTCGAGCAGAGATCACGGGTTTCACCTATTGATTACCTATTAGTTCCTGTGGCCCAACTGTTCCCGATGAATTCCCAACTAAATAACTACTTTGGGAGAAGTATAAAAAGGCTTCAATGGGAAGGCATAAAGGAGGAGAGAAGAGAGAGAAAGATTACTATGCTGAGATTTCCCTGACCAGGTCTGAAGATCCTAGTGCCTCCTGCACTTCCCCCATTTACAAGAAACCCTTGTTTCCTTGTGTGATGATGTCTACTACTTGAGATATCATGGAGTAAGTCATGGAAGGAGTTTGTTAAAGGCTTGAGACTGGACGAATCCGGAGAATGGTTCTGCTTGGAGCCTGCGAAAGGACGAATCAAGTGAAATTATTCCTTTCTATACTTTGTTTGTCTATAATAAAAGAAACACTTGTCTTTGTTCCTGATATAAATCTTCTTCATGTTTATGATATCCATGTTATGAATCATATGTGAATGTTTGTTTAATTGCATAACTAACTACCTTTCAATATACTATGAAGATGATTTTTTTATGATGTTTAGTCCATATACTGCTGTACTTTCTTGGATTGATCGTTTTGCAGGTTGAAGGAGAAAAAGGAACTCCAAGAGGGTTTGGACCTTGGAAGGATTTTCTCAAACATAAGACCTTAGGTATGCCCCTTATCGTAGAGTTTTCTTATATTAGCATTATGGCTGCATGGAATGTGTGTTTCTCTGTATAGATAACCTCCGATCTACTAGGGTATCAACCCAAGACCCTAGGGGAATTTATCCCTTAATATGAGCTCGCATTTCCAGTCTAATAATAATTAGGAGGGAAACAATTCCATCACTGACAAATATTGAACCAATATTTTGGAGAAGTGTTCAAAGTGTTAATGGTCAGGTTTGTTTTCTTGGGTTATAGGATTCATTGACTATGAGATGCTTGAGAAGAATTCGACCCTTTTTAGGATCAAGCTTATCATTACTGGTGCTAGTGCATATCCCTGGGATATTGATTACCCTCGCATGAGGCAAGTATTGAAGCTGGGTATTTCTAGATCTTACAGTGGCAGTCCTTTCAAAAATTTCTCTTTCCAACAATGTTTATTCTAGCATATTTTCTTAATATCTTCTTATACTATGTAATGTTGGATTTGTTTTATGTTTTTTAGTACTATTTTTTTTTTGGTTTGGGAATATTGCCAATACAGTTGGGGCATACTTAATGATGGACATGGCACACATAAATGGTCTCATCGTTGCTTCTATAATGGCTAGTCCATTTGATTTTTGTGATGTAGTAACAACCACAATGCACAAGGTGAGTTGATGTTATTAATTTCTCTGCACTTCACCCTTTTGATTAAAAATATGAGTATATTTGATGGAACTTTTTTGGATCTATCTTAATGCTATATATCTGTGCCATTTCCCCCTTGTAGAATAAAAATAATCCCATTAATGTTCAAGCAACAACAAAGAACTAAAACAAATATGCCATTCCCGTCATAGGAGGAGTGATTATAGAGCTAAGAGGTGTAGATTTTCCTCTTGATTATCTTACATGTTCTTTGATTTAGTTTCCTATTTTCATTTTTATGTTCTTTATGTTTCTTATCACTACTAGATCAAAGCTTCATTGAAACTCATTATGTTCCTTGAATTATTTTTCAATTGTTTCACTTTTTTCCTTTCATTTTTTATCTTTTTGATATTTTTCATTTTGAAATATTTTTGGATTGGAGGGTTGTGATTTTTAGTCTTTACAAGGTCCTTGGGGAGGCATGGTATTCTTCAGGAAGGAACCAGTATTGGGGGTCAACCTAGAGACAACCATCAAAAATGTAGTTTTTCCAGGGTTACAAGTCAATCTGAGTTCTCCTTCCTTTCCTCCATCATCCATATTGTTCTCCTGCTCGCTAATATCATAATATTGGACATATTGATTTTCTGTATCATTTCATTTCTAAACGATACATGAAATAACTTTGTGTCTTTCTAGGGAGGACCACATAGCCATACCATAGGAGGGTTGGTTGTTTGTTTAAAACATGATATAACTATAGAGTTAAACGCTTATCAAGTACAGGTGTAACACCCTCACATGCCTAAGCTTCTATAAAATTCATGCATGTGAATTATTTTTTGAATGGATTTTGTTTCTTATCAAACGTAAAATATTTTTAGTAAGTTGTAACAAATTTTCGAGCCCTTGCAATGAGCCTAATGGATTTGGGTTAGAATTTGGTGTCTAGTGGTAGTGAAAATCACCTAGTTCTAGTTGATTTGAGGTCCTTAGTAAGGATCCTCTATTCATATGTTGGAGTACACAACCTACTTGTATATTGATTTCTATTGGATTTAGTTGTTTGAATGTAACATGGCATATATTAATGTGCTTGGATAGGGCATTGATGGTGGAAGAGTAGAGGGCATTTTGGATGTTGCTTCTATCACACTGAACAAGAATTTTGTACTAGGTTACATGAATTTTTTCTTTGTATATTTAGATGTAAGGGATTCATTGACTTTCCTTTCTCCATATGATGATATAGCTTAATTTAATACCTTACATTTTCAGGTGATAAAAGTGTTATGGTTCCTTGTGGTATACACATAGGGACTCTTGCATTAACCACCTGTGGGCTTCTTGACGATGAAATTATTAAGGCTGCAGATTTTATCCATGAGGAGGTGCAGATAGCCATTAAGGCTAAGAGCTCTGTGAGAAGTACAAAATAAAAAGATTTTATAGAATTTATTAAGTCAGGCAATTTCCAGCTACGAAATAGCATTGTTGATCTCAAAAAGCAGGTTGAATCATTTGCGAGCCAATTTCCATTGTCTGGTGTTCACACTGAAAATGTTAGTTAGATATATGACGTGCTCACAAGATCAGAAGTGTCCTTTATTAACTTTTAGGTTGGGCTTCAATGACAATTACCAGGTTGGTAAGATTTGGTTCCATGTTTATATTATAGTGATAAATATTGTTTTAAGCTGAATTTTGTCTAAATTTATTTTCTTTCCCAGCATTGGCATTAATAGATTCTATTCTGATGTGTTCGATGTTGAGTTTTACATTTTATTTATTGGCAATTATGTATGAGTCTCTTTTTGTTCATCACAAGAATTTTGGGTTGAAAAATATTGATAACTTGTATGGAAGTTATTATAGCACTTATTTATGTGGTGTGGCCATGAATATTTTATATAGCCTGGAAAGTAATATTCCATACTTCTCAAGGCCCCAGGCATTGGGCCATTTACACAATTTCATAAAGTGTGTTCACTAAGATACTTCTACACATGCACAAATTCCATGTATACATGACACATTTACAATCAATTGGGCTTCTAAGATTTTATTGTTACATTCATCATCTCACATAGGCTGGCAAGAATTGGTCCCATTTGTAGATTATATTAATGAACCATGTTGTGTTTTTCTTGAATTTATGTTCTTTCCTAGTATAAACATACAAATTTTGTTTTGGTGTGATGGATGTTGAGTTTTATATTTTATTTATTGGCGAAAAAAGTCTACATTATTTGTATGGTACACCCTTTCAATCCTTTATTTTCCTGAGTAGTTATTTAGACTCTCTTCTATTGGTTAGGACTAAGTAATAGGAATAGTAGGCATGAAGACTTAGTTAGGAATAAATAGAATGAAAGTGATACCATTACATTTATCGTACACACCCTTTATACAATGAATTTTCCATCCTATCCATGGTTTATAGAGAGAATTGACGTAGCTTGAGTAGGTACTTACACAGGGTTTGATTACTAAATTTACCACTTTACACACCTTATATGTATTTCATTTGACTGGTTGACTACTCTTACTGTTTTGAATTATATTAGTATTAGTTAGTATATTACATTGATTGGGACTTACACTATTAGGAAGCTACATCCTGATTTTATTGAGTCTATAGAATCAAGATCTCATTTAGTCTATAGGATAGAGGAATGCAAAGTATATAGAGACAAATTTGAGAGCCAAAAACACAAAAAGGATAAGTGGAGTATTTGATCCAATTACTATTGGATTCACTTATTCCAAACAAGTGTATATATAATTTGTTATGGAGTTTTATGGGGTGAAGAAAAAAATGCAAGGATTGTTGGATTAAGGTTGTGGGATGTGATGTGATGTGCCCGACGACTGTAAAATATACCATGACTAGGTGGTATCTATTTTGCCAAAATTGCATAAGACTTGTAACTGGTCCCATACACAATAAGCAGCCCATTATGGAGGTATGCTATTCCACGAGAGGTGAACATGTCAATTGGGTGAGTTGAGCCGCAATGGGCCTGATAACAACACCCCTCTTTCACTGACCAGGTAAGGCCCCATTGACAACATTGTTTAGCTTTTTATTTAATAGTCTTCTAGTCTTAATTGTCTTAATATCAGAGGGTATTATTCAATGGAATCATAGTATCTAAATGATGAACACGGGTTAAGTTTTGTTTCAAAATACTTGACTCTTGAATGCTCAATTTTTTGTGTGACCACCAAATGCAAGGCCTTTCAACCAACTGGATGTTCAAAGTACCACAAATTATAGTGAGTGCAGTCTCACATTGCTAGAGATTGTTTTTAGTTGGAAGTGTTGAAAACAATAATGGGAGTTTTCCAAACTAGGATTGTGAAACATATGAGTAACTTCTTCTATACCTTGGTGAACTTTCATTTGCATATACATATATTCCAACTAATCTCTCCTTGAATTAGAAGGATGTAAAATCTTTTGTGAATGGTGGGCATGGTGTACTGGGATGTTTCCATTAACTCAGGTTCTAAACATCATGATTGATTGTTAGGTTACAGGTAAAAATTTGGCATATTTTGAATTAGTAATAGTTTATTTCTCAATGCAAAATTTTCATCTACATATACATCCTAGCCGAGCTCTCTCAAAAATGGCAGAATATAAAACTTTGTTGTTGTCTCATGGATGGCATAAATTAATATGATTTAATTAGCTTAGGTTTTCATTAGGTCAAGTGTCGAAGATCAGGATTTAATGTCGTCTACAACCATGGTGGTTTATCAAATAGTAATGGTGTTTTAATGAGAAACCTTCATCTGCATGTACATTCCAACTCGACTCTTTCATAAATGGTAGAATAAACTTTTGTGTTTTGAGTATTATTGGTCAAATAAGGTAACATTATTTAGGAAACTTGGTTATTGCATAGTAGCCATGATTTTCTTGTGTCTAGTCATCATCCCAAATTGTTTTTCTTGTTTTTTATGGTGCAGACTGCCAAATTGAGATGTTTTGATTTTGATCAGCTACTCTGATTTTTTATTGAGAATTTATGTCTGATAATGTGGTGATTGTGCATGATTTTTTTTAATTCCTATGTAGCTATTGTGATATGTCATTCATTAAAAGATAACTTTTTTTTTTCAGTCTGGATTATTTTCCATTACTCCATTGCCAAAACACAGATGTCCTTGCTAGGTTATGCATGTATCTAATTCTTGGGATTTTATGTTGACAGTTCCTCTGTTGTTCGTTGTAATACATTCGAAATTAAACATGAGGTGATGTTTGTGGGTTAATACATTATTCTTAAGCATCACCTCTTGTTGATCAATGCTTTGAATCTTTTTGTATTTGATGTCATGATCCCCAGTCATTCCTACTATAATGGAGATTGTTCTCGCAAGCGTTATTGCATGCTTAATGTATTGTCATGACACAATGACCTAATTATGTTTTTTTATTGTTTCAACTCCATTAATATTATTATCAAGTTCTCATTGATTCTATTCAATTGTAATCAATGCCTCATGAGTTTGTGATTTTGGATTAGGTGATAAACTAGGGGAGGGAAGACAGTAGTGGAATGGGGACCAATAGTGGAAATAGAATCTAACCTATGAATCTGTAACAAATCAGAACACAACACACTGATAACATGTTATACAAGTGGTACTAAAATAATGAAAAATTCTCACAAGATTAAAAATATTCCATAAAATCACTAGGCATACAATTGTCTAGAAATTGAATCGTAGTTCACTACCATACAAAACATCATGTCCAAACACATATTTAAATGCTATAACGTAAAGACACTTCAAATCCTTAGACATTAAGAACCATTAAATATTTAGTCCAACAAGGTTCAAGTTTGATGTACAAATTACCTATCATATCTGATGGAGAGGGTGATTGTTGGAGAATGTCTACAGTAAATGATGTTCCAATATGTATAACCTCAAGTCCATATAGAGCCCAATGCTTCTTTCCCCTTGTGCATTTGATCAAACAGGAATAGGTAATGCTTACCTTTCAATGATTTTCATGACACACCCCTATGTTTGCAATCTATAATGCAAAGGAGTAACTTATTCAACTATGTTCAAAATGACTATTAATTAAATCAACCTGTCAGGGCCATTAAACATTTTGGAAGCACCAATAGTGGCTAGGAGAAACTAAGAGCACCTAGATCATAATCAAATCAATCCTAGACATAGATATCATCATTCTGCATATGCAATCCATGTCGATGACCATTCACCACTTAAATTTCCAATGGAATGTTATACATTAATCTATAATTCATGGAAGCATGATTGCGGAAACTTAGTTTACAATACTACTATCTAGATCACTGTCATAATTTCATACATTGCATCTTTATTCTTGGGAGTCATCAATCATTATTTCCAATGGAGCATTATAAATCTAAACCATCATTAGTGGAAGCACCATTTCTTAAACTCAATTTAGAATACTTCTCTATACGTGACTACAAACATTTCTCTCACCATGAATATTTAGTTAGGGATCAACACTATTTCATAAAATCTCTCCTTTTAAATTTTTGTTTCTTTTCACCTATGTTTACCTTAAAGTTTTTCATTTCCTTTTTGTTATGCACTGCATCAACCTTTATTATTCTACAATATTTGTTTGTTTAATGTTTTTCGATCATGCATGAGGAAATAGTGTTTCGCTTGTGAGGGTAAGAATGCAAGTGACAAGGGTTGATCATCTACAAAAATCTTTGTCAAATGATGAGTTAAATATGATAAGGTTTGAAGAGCATAATGATATAAAAGTTGAAGAGAATATTATGTAGATGTTGAAGGTGGCGCTTCTGCATGAATTCTAGTGCAAGGTGCAAGTTTAACCAATAATATTAGTGTTAATAGGGGTCGAACTAAAGAGGATATGCTGAAGGACATTGATGATGTTGACTTAAATGGATGCTTAATAAGAGTTGCAGTGAGAAAATATGGAACTCACCAGCATAAATACATTATTGGCTAAATACCTCATGCAAGGAAGAAGAATAAAGGGGTTATTATAGTGTTAATTGAACAAAAGGAGGAAATAGTTGATTGGTGTAAGGAGATACTCAAAATTGGCCATGACCTAGAGTTGATACAACTTAAGGCTAACGTTGCTCCACTTTCAGTCCATTCAAAGACAGATTTTGGGGAAATCAGGGTATGCAGGAGTTAAGAAAACATATCAAGAGCTAGAATTATGAACAGTTGAAACCCTAAATAGAGACAAAGCTATGGATTTACACCCTACAATTCTGACCAAGTTCTATTACACTCTATCCAAGGCATACAAATATCATTCATATAGTTTAGAATATGTATGCAATTGTGAGAAGTTGCCTTTCCAAGTTGGAAGGAATTGTGGCATTGGATAAATGCCAAGAGAATGAGTGAAAATGTGCCAAAGTGTTTCCTAACAACAACGAGGATAACTATATTTTGTTGTGCAATTACAATTGGTTTATCAATGTCTAGGCTATATTTGTTTTAGGGAAATAAAAATATGAAGAACCATGTCAAGAATTGCAAGCAAGGAATATCCGTGGTTGCACAACCTAAACCATGGATGACTAAATAATTGTTTATGATTTGGCTATACAATTTTGTCACCTTTTACCTAGAGGCGTCTATCTTACAAACATATACTTGTTAATTTTTTATGGCCATCACAACAACATAATTTTACAAACCACAGAGGCAAACACAATAGGCATACATAGTGTTGGCATTGCTTAGACATTACTCATAAGTTGTAACCGCTAGAAGTGTGTTTGGGCCTTTTAAGAATTATTTAAGGTTGGAGAGAATAAACTAGATGCCAAAGAACCCATGGAGAGAGGTAAAAAGGTTTGAAACAATTGAAATTGCTAGCATATCTATTGAAAGGACCTTGACACCCTCTAATATTAATGTGGAATGTAGGTGAAATGGAATTTGGCTAGTCAATTATGACGCTCTTGCCAATCATGAGGCTTGTAGCCAAGTTTTTGAAATACTTGGTGATAAAGATGAAAAAGTTGTTATAAACATGTTGAGTCTAACTCAAGGATGTTATCATATATTAGGTGATAATGATGAACATGGAAATGCTACTTAAGAATATGATGGAGCAATTGAAGAAAAAATAGTGGTTGTTGATGAAAAAAACCACATAAAAATTTTACAAATGCTAATCAAAATGAAATTGTTGAAATGAAGATGATTGAAGGTGGTCGAGTGATGGGAAGCATTAATGAGCAGTTCATATTTCTAAGCCAAGTGACCCTACATGAGTGGTTATTGAAATCCATGATGAATATGAATTGAAATGATCTTTACGAAGACTAATGAATAAATCCTTAGCATGCCTTCATTCCTGCTGGGCCATAAGGTGTTCAGGTGGTGGGGACTAGAGTTACATAAATATTTTATTGTTGATCTATTAAACTCCATAATTCAAGGTAGGAACCATTTGTTGGTTGGGTAAGATACAACTATTCATGCAAGAGAAAGGAAGGTCAGTAAGTAAGGGGGCCTTGGTCCATTTTCCTACTTGCATAAAGCCTGCTTGAAGGGGGGGACTTTAACACAATGACTCCAAACAGAAGATTGCATCATAAGACCACAGGTAAGGTTCATGGGTATGGGATTCCCTCGATTCAACACTTCATGACATGTTAGAATGGATTTCATAACTTATATATTTCTTCAAGAACAAAGTGTAATGACCAAATAGCATATGGAAGGATAAACTACATGAAGGTCGATGGCTTAAAAATTACCTGGAGAGAGAATGGAAGTGTTTATAAATTGCCCCTGCAAATAACAACTTCTCCTTACAATGTGGCTGCAAATTTGTAGAAGCAAGAAAGTCCTTTGTCAAAGATAGGATGGAATTTGAGAAATTGGTTTGATATGGAATCAACAAGGTAGTGATGGAAACACTCAAGGAAACAAAAGTTTGGAGAAAAATAAAACAAAATTTGTACAAACATTAATCTCTCATAGCTTGAAAAAAGTGGTAGAGAAAAGATTAATCTCTCCTACCTTGACAAAACTATTGGTCAAGATCAACACCTACAAGAACTTTGTTGTGCAATATTATCAAAACTAATAGAAGGATATGAAAGAGTGTACAATAAGAACCTTGACAAACATGGACACTGAAACTTGCAACATTGTTCATAGGAAGAGAAAATTATGTTTCGATTTTCCAAACATGTATGTTAGTATATTACAGTATATTACAGTTTAATGAATATGTTTTTCTATTATCATAATGGTTTCAAACTTTAACAAAACATTCACCAAGACTTCAAAATGTTTATTATTCATTGAAAGATTTGCCAAGATCTTACAATATTTTATAATTCAATGAAAGATTCGCTATGACTTTACAATATAATATAATTTGGTCAGAGATTCACCAAAAAAACTATATATACATATTATATTATTGATAAAATCACCTCCGATTTTTCTTATGTATCATGGGGATTTGCTCATTTATTATACATATAAATTTAGGGTGGTTCTTAAAATTTTCCTTATGGGACATACAGGATATTACATAAAATTTAGAAAAGCATATGGCCAAATTACCACACCTATGGAGAAACTGTTGAAGAAGGACGCAACATTCTGCTACAACAAAGAAGGTCAGCACTACTTAGATGCCTTGAAAGAAAATATGGTCACCGTGCCAATCTTGGTATTTCCGGATTGGAAAAAGGAATTTCACGTGCATGTGGATACCTCTTGCATTACATTAGGTGCATTGTTAACACAAGCTGGTGAAGGTGAAATGGACCATCCTATAGCCTTTGCAAGTAGGAAATTATCAAAGGCTGAGAAGAATTACTCAACGACTGAGCACGAAGGATTGGCCATGATGTATGTGCAGCATAATTTTAGGCACTATCTATTAGGAGGGCATTTCAAGATGTACATAGATCATTCTACCTTGAAATACTTGGTCAATATGCCTGTATTGGGGTGGAATATCTGCATATGGTTGCTACTATTCAAGGAGTATGACTTTAAAGTAATTGTAAAACTAGGGAGGTTAAATGCGGGACCCAATCATCTATCACATATCGAAAAAAGAGAGGATCCCTATAATTTGGAGGAAGGTTTTCAGTTGCGTAGCCCTTTGTGATGCATGTAGCAGATAACCATTTTGCAAATATCATTCAATTCTTGACTACGGGGATGGCACCGGAAGGGTATACAAGTTAGCAAAAGAAGGAACTCGTAGTGTGTACGAAATATTTCTCAGTTATTACAAGACATTTGTATAAGATGGGTGGAGATGAAATATTGTGAAGATATGTGCAAGATTTTGAGAGACATAGCATTCTCATTGAAGCTCATGGAGGGGCTGTGGGAGGACATTATGCAGGAAAGGCGACTGCGCATAATATTTTCTGTGAAGTTCTATGGTGGCCAACGTTGCAAAAGGATTCAAAGGCATATTGTAAGGCATGTGATGCATGTCAGAGAATGGGTAGACCATCACGAAGAGATGAATTTCCATTACCACCTCAAGTATCATTGCAGCCATTTGAAAAATGGGCGATTTATTTTGTTGGGCCAATTTAGCCCCCAGGGAAGAAAATTGTTGTCCGCTATATCATCACCGCAATGGAATATCTAACAAAATGGGAAAAAGCATAGCCAGTTAAGGATTGTATAGGGGCTACAGAAGAAATTTTTTTTGTTTAAGTATGTCTTAACCAGATTTTTCTACCCGAAAGTGTTGATGAGTGATAGAGGTACTTACTTTCTGAATGAAATGATCAGTGCGTTGATAGAAGAATTCCAAGTCTACCATCAGAAGAGTAAACCATATCACACACCGACCAATGGAAATGTTGAAGCCTTCAACAAGATTTTGGAGAACGCACTGACGAAGATCTACAACACGCAATGAAATGATTGGGATGTACACGTACCTATAGTTCTATGGGCTTATAGGACTACTTGCAAGAAGCTAATAGGCAAACATCATTAAGATTGGTCTACGGTGTAGAATTTGTAATGCCAATGAAGTATATTGTGCCTAATCTACACATAACAACTCTTACAAGTATGGCAGATTGCAAAGTATTGAAGGAACGACTTGCTTAGCTAATGGATCTTGAAGAGGACCAATTCTTCACAGGATTCCATCACCAAGTACAGAAGGAACATGAAAAAGCATGGCATGATCGCCACATCAATTTTCGCACATTCAAGTTAAATGATATTATCTTATTATATGATAGTAAGTTCACTAAGTTTTTGGGAACATTATAGATGCATTGGCTAGGGCCATATATTATCAAAAAAATTACGGATGGAGGTGCAGTTCTTCTTAGAAGCTCAATGGAGAACCTTTTATGGGAAGAGTGAATGGGAGCTAATTGAAGCTGTATACAGGGGATCCTGCGTAATGACTATATGGCGACAGGATAGTCTTAGTGATCTAGGTAGTTGCAAGGGAGCGCAAAAGTATAAACTACACTGCCTAGTTTGTAGGACTACACAGCAAGCGGTCTACACAGAAAATAATCAAGTTGCAACCTAGGAATTTGTGTGTAGGAAGTTGTGCCATGGAGGGAGGTGTTGCGCAAAATAGTAGACAAGTGGCCGTTGGAGTCATTGTTCATGACTGGATAGCTAGAAGATGGTTAAGAGGAGTGAGCTGTCGTATTGAAGGAAAAAAACTTTGAAGATCTAGCACCAAAACAACATTTATTGTGAAAATTTGGGGGGAACAGTCAGATTTGAATTCAAAACCCCCTATGAATTATGCTAGTCAGTCCAACAGAGAACACTTTGCACCCTTAGAGTTGTTATTGAAAATTGTTGTCTGTCACCTATGAGCCGAGTGTTTTGGGAAGAATTGTTGGCACACACATACATTTCTCTTGAAGCTCGTGAGTTGTTTATGGAGAGGATGGGTTCCACCAACCCTGCTAAAGCCCTGAATTTGGAATTAGCCATATCCAATGCTCTAGGACAAGAGGTATCTAGTGTAGAAGGTACACCTACGGTGCCCACGATGCCAAGGTCACTAAGGCCAAAGTAGACCATGGCGAAAGACAAACAACCTGCAACGAAAGATAAGCAACCTGCAGCAAAGGAAAAGCAAAAAAAGTCAGTGTAGGTATGTGCTTCCCGAAGGAAGCATACTGTTACACCAAAATAGAAGAAATAGGGATACAGTGAAAGATAAGTAGAAGGTAGTGGACCTAGAGGCAGAAGAAGGCCAGGGAGCAAAAGACATTGACATCGAAGGAGTGGAACTTATAACGAATCTACTTGGGCATATCCCTCCAAGAAAGGGAAAGGAAAATGTCATAAAGAACCCAAACTCTAAGAAATTTACCATCTCCACACCCCTATTACCTGACCAGGTCTTGTTTGAAGGTCCTCGACTTGTGCAGATCCCACTATTGAAGATGAAGGATTGGGACCTTGTAGATCATGCTATGTTCCCACACTTGGCGACAGACAAATATATGAAGTGAGTTTATTATGAAGATATAGGTGTTACAACACTAGAAACGAAGGAATCGGTCTACAATGTCAAGAAATTAGGGTTTCTCAACTTGCTACAGGTGCCACATTACCATCACACCCCCATTAACACAATTTGTGTGTGCTAGCTGCTTACATTAGTGCATGATGGGTGCCTATGGGTAGGAGGGACTATACCTATCACATATATGCTCATTCATAAGATTATGCACCTACCATATGAAGGCCCGAACTTGGCCAAGGAGTTTAGTGAAAGGATGGGGGAGAAGGACCTTGCAGAAATAATGAAGAAAGTTTACGAACTCATAAAGAAGTCGTGTGGGTATTCAATTTTATCTATCTTAGACCCCGTAGTTCAATTGTCCATGCAGATATTAGTAGTAAAGGTGATGCGAAAATGTCGCACAAATGAAGTTATGGTGCTCGTAGTGTCCCTAGCTGCATAGTGTGTGAAGCGCATGCAATTCAATTGGTCCAGATACCTCTATTGGGAGTTCCTCATGAACTGTCGAGAGGACAGGGCTGAAACCAAGTCATTTCACTATGCTTGGTTATTGTTGTCCATTGTGGTTGTCAAGTGGTAATTGGTGGAGGACAGCTAGTTTCCTCCAGGTAAGGAAGGATTGTCGGAGGTAGCGTAACTCGCCTCCTTATGGTGCTACCAAGGACCCCATGTGGATCATAGAGACAAAAATATTTTGGATCCTGATGGAATCGAGTCTCCACATGGCTATTAGCCAGTGTCGAAGGTTGTTCCCAACCTTGTACATGTGATTGTTAGCCTAAGCAACATTCAAGGTTGACTTCCATAGGGTGTATATCTAGGCACGGAAGGATCCAATGTAGAAGTGGCATGACTTGCCATATTTGGTAACAGAAACAAATGTACAATAGGTGGTATCAATATGGCCCATAGAGTGGTGTGCCACTTCAGATATCTCTACTAGGCCAAGCACAGGTGTAGAGAGTGTTGTCAAGAAGAAAAGGAATGAGGCAGTTAAGCAAGTTGCGTAGCACTTGACAACACAAAAAAAGAAGAACGCTATAGAGAAGGCTAATGTCGAGAAGGAATGCACTGCCAAGGAGAAGGAAGAATAGGAGCAATGAGGGTCCCATAAAAGTGACAAGTCACCTTCCCTAGAAACAGAAACATAAGAGCTTACAAGACAAGGAGATGGCGGTGAGGAAGCAAAGAAAACCCCCTTCATTCTGAAAAGGCATGAACTCAAGCAGCAAGGTGGATCATGGAAAAATTAGATAGCTCAGAAAACATAGGTTGATCCCATGGTGCTCATAGAAAGCAATCTTGATGAGATCGGTGATAAATTCAAGGTCATCGTAATAGAATTATTGCATCAATTTGAAAAGCAGTACATGAATAAATTGGGAGGAGTTCAGAAAGATCTTTGAGAGTTGCATCTCCAAGCATCCAAGATCCAAGAAGATGTTGGGAAGGTGAGTGGCACACAAGGTTGTTTGGCATAGGATGAAAGTATAGTTATGGTGATTGCCTAGCCACAGGATGTGCAATTATTCCCCTTGCTTGAAGGTTTATTCCATGCCAACACCAAGGAACAACACACCATCCTTGACAAGGTCACAAAGCTAGGCCTGAACCTTGCCGTAATATCACTTGAGTCACTACATGTATTACTACAAGGAGTCATGGAAGAGCTTCGCATTATGGAACAATGAGCACTCAATGTTGTTAGCAAAATCAAAGTCAATAATCAACAACTATTCCCTGAAAAGATGCAAGTTCTGAAGGAGAAGGAGATGCTAGAAGGGCATAGTTCACGATTGGAGTTAGTAGTCATAGAGGTATGCAAGACAGTGCCTGAGCTTCATATCCATGAGGATGCACAACCATAAGAAAAGATCAGAAAACTAGTTGCTGGTGTGTGTGAAGCCAAATCCGAGGTTAACCAAGTTGGGTTTCAACTCAACATGAAGATCACTGAGCTACAATTAAAATTTTAGCCCATGACTCCAACAGAGGTTCGGGAGTAGTGAAAAGCCACGATCAAGGAAGGAATGGCCACTCTGGATGCTACAATTACTGACTGCACAACCTTATTTGATAAATCCATGGAGTTGGTAACAAATCTGTAGGAGTATCCAAACTCACAGACATTGAATACAGAAATAAGGGAGCTGTAGTGATACTACAATGAGGTTAGGGCAACCACACACTCCGTTACACCAATGCAACACCTAGCTAAATTATAGGAGGGAAAGAATCTCCTAGCGTAGGTAGAGGAAGCACAAAAGAAAGAGGCCTTGCTAAAGGCAAGGTTTCAGCCATGGTTGGAAAAGGCTTACCAAGTCACGACGACCATCCAGGATAAGCTTAAAGGCTTGCAATAGACACAACAAACAATGAGGCAGGCAACATAAGGACCAACTACAGATAAGTTAGTTGAGGAAGTCAAGTAGGTGGAAACTCAGGGCGCTTCTGAAGTCGCCATGATCCAAGTAAATATGGGGGATCTTCGCAGCAAGATCACAGTGCCAACTAAGTGACTTGAGGGCGAGTCACGATCTTTGTGTTGGGGGCTTGTTGGGATGAGGTTCTGTGGGTCAGTTTTAGGGTTAAGATAACCCAAGTTTCGATGTATTTTTTGTAGATAATGTAAATTCTCAATGATTTGTGGATGTGGAGCATATAGATGGTTAGGACTCAAAGGGGATTTAGCCCTTTGTTTGTGTAAATTTTGAGTCAATTTTGAGATCCACCCATGGTCTGCAGACCATGTGATTATATGAAAAAGGCTATAAATAGTTGTGTCTTATAGAGTCTAAGGAAGATCATGTTAGTAATGGACATATAGAAGAGAAGTTATAACTCAAAGAACTGGGTAAGATAGGAGAAGAAAGGCTTTGCAACTGAGTGCATAGAGGCCTAGGTAGAGTCCGTAGTTGAGTGCGCAGACCCCTACAACTGAGTGTGCAAGGTAGTTTATGGTCTGTAAATATGAACTGAAGATCAATAAAGAAAGTTAAGAATAATTCCAGTGTGTATCTATTTATCTCTGTTTACTTATGTTTATAATATATGTTGTTGATGAATAATGTGTTTGTGTAACATTGACCTAGTGATGCGCAATTCTCTTGAATAAGTCTTAATAAATGTACGCAATTCATGTTAAGTAATTTCATGAAAACTATGATGAATCCTATTATGTTTACTAAATAACTTAAGTAAATTTATGTGAACACCAATTAAGGGTTGTTCGCTGATGCACGTAAGTGGATAAATCGACTGTTAAAGGTATGCAAAGGCTAGTCATAGACCTTCACAAAGGTCTAAAGACTATTTTAATAGAGTTGCAGTACTGAGACCTAAGGGCTTATCAATATGTGTGAAGGCAGATATAAGGCACTAAAAGACATCACGCTCATCTCTGGATGTAGAAAATTGGTTCTTGTGTCCCCCCATACTGCTTTGGGTGAGATTGTAGCCTATGTTATGCAGGTTGTTGCTGAAATGGCTAGTAGTGTAGGGATTTGTTGGTTGGCACAACTAACTCTGAACTTGCGTTAGGACCCCCTAAGCTAGTAGTACCCCACCAATGGGTTAGTGTCGTGTGTAGTTCTGAATCTAGTGCCCGGAAGCGATGTTCCTCCATTAATTCACTTTCAGATTCATCCAACAATAGCTCCACATCGAAGAAACCATCATAATGTGGAATATTTCTTACCTTAGTCGAGACACATTGTAGTGACCTGGTCATCAAATTGCAATGGAGCATAGATACTTCATGCAACCGATTCTACCAGTTTTCAAGTTATTCATCTGAATCTAAGGCACATGAATTATCCCTGTCCCATGCAATTCGTCCATTGATTGTGGGATTGACCCAATCTGAATCTCGCATTGTTATCATCCAGATCATTGTCACTTTGTACATAGTCACGAATAGGCCCAGTATAACACACTCGTTTTGGAGGGTATAATGGCACTACAACCCTAAAATACTTCTTCTCTAATGTCATCTTATGCTTCTTCAATTTGATTACCCCGTTAATATCAATAGCCTAGTCAATCCCTAGTAGCGTGGGGTATGGGTTACTATCATCCACTATTTCAATGACCTCAAAGTCAACCAACGCCCCATTGGAATAATCTTCTGTTGATTTTCCATGCTCAACTAAATAGGAGACCACCATAGCACAGGTCTCCCCATCCTTTCCCACATCTTCCTAGGCAAGACATTTGCATTAGGCCCTAGATCCAAGATTGCCTAGTCCTTTTCATATTCCTCTATCTACACAGTAGCCTCATCTCACACCCCATTCGCATCTTATGCTTACCAATCTTTCTTACCGTGCACTGTTCAATGGGAGTCTTTTCTTTATTTGTGCACTTGTCGATTAACTCTTGCAACCCTTCTACTACTTTCTGATCACTTAGTAACCTCATACAAGTCTTCAGAAAAGTAGCTAATACTGAAGGATCTACCTCTTACTTCGCACTAGTCTTGGGCACATTCTCCTGATGTCCTGAAGTATAGGCCTCAACTAAGTTATTCTTGGCTTCCATGAAGGTTTTCTTAGCACAATTAAGATCAAAATCTACTTCCTTCTCAATAGCCTCATGCACCCATCCATCTTCCTCAGGCTGCTTACCTTTATTTTCACCGACCACCATGCCACTTCTTAGTATGATATTTATGCTCTTATCTTCTTCACGAGGCTCAATACTCATCATTTGAATATTCTGCATAGTCTGTTGGGGCCACACCTTATTTTCTTGCATCTTTTCCATAATGACCAGACATTCCTCTATCACGTGGTCAAAAGTTTAGCAATAATGACATGGTGAATGTGTGGGATTTGTACAATCTCGCGTGAAGTGTCCTGCTTCACCGCAGTTATACCAGATTACCTACCCACACTCTCGACTTGGTCCACCATGTCTTCCTCTTCCTCAACCTTGGAATCCTCCACGCACTACTCCTGCGCCTTGATCTTGAGGCTAGTTCTCTACCTGCATCCTATAGGTAGGGGTTCTATCCATCATCACCTTATAACTCCTACATTGCATTCATTGTGTCCTACAGACTTACTAAAATTGTAAAACAACTGCTGAGGGGTCTGTACAAATTTTTGGAATAAATGGTAGTTATCAATAGCATGTTGCCGTATAACATGATAGATAGAGCACCATAGCATGGCTCCCACCCTCATCCCTATGTTATTCTCTAGTTTTAGGTGAATAGGTCCTCCCCCTATAATATAATTCTTATAAACTAGGAATGATCCTTATCCATGGCTCTTTCACTTCAGACACTAGACCTCAGCGTGCACCTCTTGGTGAGCTTCCTTTACTTTCTTCAATCTATACAACTCCAAGTGGAGTTTTTCTAGCTATGAGTGAATCTATTGTACTCCAAGGTTCATATCCTGTATAGGCGAGGCATCTAGCCTCATTGCAATATCCAAGGCTTCCACTTGGGTTGCTATCTTTTGTTGTGATAGAGGTACTATTAATGTGGGAAGAGAGATGCTATAAACTAATCACAATACTGGGAATCTATGATTACCATATTGGCCTGCCCGATCAGGCACTTCAACCTATAATCAAAGTCCCAAGGTGTCTTATCTATATTCTATCAATTTTCCTTAAATTTGATTACCGACTATACCTCTAGCTTAGGCTTACTGAACTCCTCCTTTAGAGCTAGCTGGGTATATGCCAATGTTGTGCTGGGGTTATCAGTGCAATAATCGATATAACATGTTAGTGCACAATCCTATAAGGCTACAACCAACTGCACTTTCTTAATATTATCATTCGCAATCTGCTATGCTTTCAAAACAACTCCTTCGACAAATCAAAATCGTTCTGGATCTTCACTCCCTGTTCCTTTAAAAATCGGCATATTCATCATGTTCGCCATGTTGAATGGTGGAAATGGGGGTGGGGGGGTGAAGGTGTATGTGTATGAGGTGGGGGTGGAGGTGGAGTGGATGGATTAGGTATCCTCGGAATACCTTGCATAATTAAATAAACTAAACTTCATGATGTATTCAACATCATTCCTTCATTGTCGCTTGAAGGGGGTTCAATGAGAAGACTATATTCTGGGCTAGATCCTCCATTTCTTCTAAAGAATATCCTATTTCGTGTAACCCCAAACATCAAGGTAACCGCATAACCCTTTTTTCACATAACATCATTTTAATCACAATCTTTAATGACTTCATATACTTACCTCGTAGTCCTTTAAAAAGCCTTCATTTCACTTTGCTATAGTTGATATTCTTGTCGATCGTGAAATAAGTCACAAAGCTTCCCAATGTGTAATAAATCCAGTGATCCACAGCCCACATGATATTGCTTTCTGATGCTTCCAGACGTCACACCAATTGAGGAGTCCACATTATAGGACTGTTAAGCCTCCACGTCGCTTGAATATAAACCTATTTAGATAACCACTCATATAGTTCTTTAGAGAAGAAATATATGAACATGTCATTCTCATTTGTGTATAAAAATCTCAGCAACTACTATTCCTTGGATAATTTAGGGCTTATGTTCTCTTTAGCCGCAAACGCGTGCATGTTTCGATCAATCCACTTGTCAATCTCTTTCTTCGTAGGGCACCATTTATCACACATGTCTTAGACATATCCCAGTCCAGACAACAGAACCATTTTTTTACTTAAGGGGGTTTGACATAGGTTCATAGTTATTCGCACCAACCAACAAAACCCTAACTACTGGCCCTTTCGGCAACAACCTACATAGCGCAGACTACAGTCTCACGTGAAGGAGTATTGGGGGATGTTAGAACCAGGGTTATGCATCCAGAGAGAGTGTGATAAGTGGTCTTAAGCCCCTGTATCTCAGATCTGTCATTGCACAGATCGATATCCTTCTAAGGATTGCTACTGCAACTCTAATAAAATGACGTCTAGACCTTCTTGAAGGTATGTGATCAAGCTTTATAGACCCTAAGGAATCAGTGTATCTACTTTCATGCACTAATTAACAACCCTAGATCTACCTTTACACATATCTATCTAATTCTTCAGAAATAATAGTAGATTAAACATTTATCTTTGTGAAAACTAGAAATCACTTAATTCATGCATAAATATTATAGATTCAATAGATTCACACAACATTGACACATTATTTCATAGAGAATGCATGATTAAGAAATAAAACATAACATAAAACAAATTCACAATAATACTAAGATGCAAAGTATTTCTCTAAAATCTGTCTTTATTCAGTTCCAACATTCAATTTACAGACTTCTCCGCCCTGCACACTCAGCTGCAGGGCTCTATGCACTTAGTTGTAGACTTACTAAGGCCTCCTGCACACTCAACTACAGGATCCTTCCCATTTCACGTAAGCATAGGAAACAAAGATTTCTTACCTTATCACTTTCCCGAAACAATAATACTCATTCCAAAAGTTACTACTACCTCGTTTAGACTCGGTATGTCTCAACTATATATAGCTTTCTTCAATACAATACCATGTTCCACGGGCCATAGGTGAGTCTCAAAATCGACCTATTAATTTGTCCAAACAAAGGGCTAAAACCGCTTTGAGTACTATCTTTCTGTGCACTCTGCATCCATATTTCACAAAGACTTTACATATTTTACAAAAATTTTACAAAAATTGGGTTAACTAACCCCAAAAATGACCCTAGGGTCTCTATCCCATCTAGGATGTTTCCAATTTTTCCATAGATTCACTAAAATTAATCCCACAAATAATAAAATCATCCATATACACTTCTACACAACCATGTGTCGAGTCAAAAGATATACCTAATACAACTCTTTGAAATGTAGTGGGTGCATTGCATAAACCAAGGGGATGTACTCTATATGAATATGTACGACATGAACATGTAAAAGTTGTGTTATCTAGATCTTGTTGAAATATGTAACTAGGTTCATTATTCATAATGAAATATGTAATAATTATTTTATGTGTTTGATGGAAAGAAAAAAAAAAATTATTATTGTTATTCTTAAGGCATGGGTTTCATTCTCAAGGAAATTAATTCTTTAGGTGAAGCACCCATTGAGTGCTTCTAGGTTTTTCATAAAGTCAATTGAGTCATTGTCATGTATTGAAGACCCATTTGGGCATGTTGCATATTGTAAAGAAAAATTTATTGAGTCAAAATAAAATTCAAAAGACCTTCCAAGACCTCGTCATGGCACAAAGATCAAGTCGGTTTACATGAAGGGACGAGTCAACCTAAAAATAGCAATTTGTATCTCTCAAAAGCCTATATATAAGAAGAAACTCAACCTCATTTGGACATACTCTCAAGCAAGTTCGATCTTGTTATAGACATATTTGGGCACTGCAACCCCAATCTTATATGTCAATAAACCAAGGACTCTTTAACCCCTAAAAGTGTTGTTTCATACCCTAAAGGATCATGGTCAACTGATTATATCATTCCCCAGAAGTTCCACCTGAAAAACCACTCATAACTGGCCAAAACTGGACCATACTAACTGCTCCACTATCAAGGTGTGATGCATACTGACTGCTACACTAGACAGGTGCAATGCATATTGAAGAAGCCTTCTGTGGGGTGTGATGAGCGAGAATGGACATATGTCCGAGGCAGTTTGCTAAGTGGATGCTCATAGAATATTCTAGAAACTTCTCCTATGACACTTGCCTCTTTGAATTCACCCAGGGATGAGTAAGAGGTCCAAGAAATCTCCAAGTGGAACCAAGAACAACAAGTGGAATGACACTAATCAAAAACCCAGAGATGACTCACGCCCTTGCAGATATCTATAAATGGATCCCTCATCTGAGAGATCTGGATGGTGGAATTTTGTAATTTGTAAGGAAGTGATGATAGTTTGTTTTTTTAGAAGGATCATTGTATTTTTGGGTGATCTTGCTTTTCATGAGGTGAAGAGGGCTTTGATGCTGGGAGGATGATGCTGGATCAGACAGCTGGGTTGTAATTCTCCCTTCTACTTTAATAAACTTCTTTGAGTTTTCCTCCATATAATCATGTATTTTTTAATGTTGTTATTTGTAAATGCCATTGTATGTTCATTGTTTCTCTGATTCTGCAATGCTTATGATATAATAGATCGAGATGCTTTGATAGTTCTTTGTTATTGTGTTTCTACAGGTACTCTCCAAGCAGGATAAGTATGGAGCAGAGTTGCAAGTCCTGTCAAGGGGGAGAGAGATCAAGCAAGGAGTCAAGCGGAAGACCCAGGTTGGTTACTTTGCCTCTCTCTTATCTATCATACATAGAGGAAATCACAAATTGCTTTGATTGTTTGTTTCTAGGATAGTTGCCAATCCTGGAGGGCTAGTAGATCGAAAAGACACTAGTTTTCCTGGAAACAAAAGGGTGACTCTACAGTGGATTGGAAAGATGTTTTGTTTGTTTTTTTGTTTGTTTTAGAAACTATAGAGGGAGCCTAAAGTTAGGCAGATAGCCTTCGAATCACTTTTGCTCTGCAATTGCAAAGTAGATGAATGCTACTTCAATCAATCTCTGGTTTAGTTTATGATTTGAACATCTGACTTATAAGCATTCTAGATGCCCTTTTTGTAGCTTAGGAACCTCCCAATATCATACCCCTATACTTTTCTCTTTATTGTCCATAATAGCTCAGCTTAACCCACTGAAATCAGTTGCAAATTTGAGCCAAAACCCATCTCAGTTGCGCTCCCTGGCCCGTCACACTGTCTGTCACTAGAAGCCAATACACATCACACTTCCTAAGTGTAGCAGGTGTGATGCATCCCTATTTCTGTGAAGCACAAGTGCGATGAATGAGTGATCCTATTTCTCCTCCTGAAATTTAGGTTTTTTTGTGTTGGTTTTCAGCTCTATTCAGTTGTTTTGCTGCTTATGAACAATATCTCATTGTTGAATCCTACTTGCTTTACATAGTTTACCCTCCATTGATTAGGATTACTAATTTTTTTTATGTATTTATCCATCATTTACAATCCTTTGTTGAAATGTTGCTTAAATCAATATGTCATTTTGGTACAAAAGTGTCGTAACTATCGTTTTGTGTCAAAAAGAGAAATGACGTAAAGTCTTCCTTCTCTAGATAGTCTATTGAACTTTTTGTCATGTATTTGATTTGATTTTTTGATATTTGAAGTGTTGAAAGCATCTTCTATTCAAAATTGAAAAGTGTCGTTTAAGTCTTCCTTTCATTTTGAAAAAGAAATTGTCGAAATGTCGCTTTGAAGAAAATATTTTAGATCTATACTTAGTTTTCCTTTTGGCATTTTTCACATTAAGGGGAACAAAAAACAAATACATGCATTTGCATTTGCATTTAGACTATGTGCAAACAATGATTTAGGAAAAGTGCATTTAGTGTTTGCTATTTGCTCTTTGTTTGAAAGAATCGTAAATTTTTTTTCCTTAGTAGCTAGGGTTTTCATTGCTAAAAATAAACAATGATTGTTTATCATTGTAGATTGCATATTTAGGAATTTTACATCTACATCATGCGGTGAACCATTGAAAGGCAAAATTCTAAGCAAGATCAACTCTAAAATAAATTTCAGTGAACTTAACAATGCTTTGGAGCCTAACGCAACAAATCTAGAGGTCTAGGCTAGAGATGTGTTCCGGCGTTGTAAAATCTAGTAACTATCATCTTCATCGAAGGTTGGGTGATTCTTCCTCTTTGATACCACAAGTTCTAGCATGGACTTGTGCTCCCCGTACCGTTGAGTATATATTTGGAAACTACAATAGGCTTATATCCTTTATCCATAGGAAGCCGTGTCTGCCGCCCTATTGATCGCAATGCATTGAACACAACATTCGGGAAGATTGACTACCATACATAAATCCTTGGTAATTTCTCTTTAATTTATCACCAAGGTGTATATTGTAGTTTTGCGATTCGTTTGGTAATCCCTCTGTCTAGATTTCCAGAGTAGTCACTTTCGTTCCTTTTCGACTCCTTAAAAGAAAAGGTCCATCTGAGCACTTGTCACTTCTAGCTCATTTTAAATCGAAGTGGACTAGAGTCATCTTTAGATTTTTCTTGACTCTTAAAATTTAAAAAAGCAAATTTGTGTCAAAGCGTCATTAAAATTTATTTAATTTAGAATAACATCCATGTTCCTTCGTTGATCTTAGGTTGAGATAATGGATTCCACAAATCATGGAATCCCTCTTGAGGGGAATCCTAGTCCTTTCTCTTCTTGGGGATATATTGGTGCTCCGTATATGGCTACATTGTCCCTTCTGGGAATCACAACTGGCCTGCCAGTATGGCTATTCTCAACCTCTGTCGTTCAAAATGCCACAATTCCTTCGCAATCGGATCAGCAACCAGTTAATACTAAAGTTGAGCCTTCACCTTCCTCTTCCTTTGTTTCTCCCTCTCCTTCTTCCTCTTCTCTTGGTGAAAGTAGTGATGTTAGTAACCAAGTGACTGAGATGAAGAAGAAAGGGAAGGAGAAGAAGAAGAAGAAGCCAATTAAGCAAGGAGGCAACCATGAATCATCTGGTGAAAATCCGCACATTAAATGTCCTAAATTTCTTTGTGTAATTTGCAGAGGAGACCATTTTCATCGAGATTGTCCTTGCCTTTCGTGGATCTTGAGAGAATGGTCACCCCATTCGCACTATCCAGTGTCATCAACCTCTGGTGATCATGTTGAAAACACACCATCAACTAGTGAAAATGAAGTTCAAGGACCAAAAGGAAAGTTCAAAACTCCATGTAGACTATGTGAAGGGGACCATACCCTTCCTTGTTGTCCTTTTCTGGATAAGGCCAAGAGAGCCTTTCATAACCTTCCTACTTCACCATAGAAACTTCGATCTGGATACAAGAAATTCTCCCCAATTCATTTACTAATTGAAAATCTAACTGACATAACTCAATTGTCGGTCGAAACACCTATTGTTGAGAGTGAATCTTCTGAGTCCATACTGGACCAAAGTCAGCAGGTCGAGATGGCAGTCGACCTAGATTTACCTTCAGAAGGTCCATCTTCAAATGATACCATTACCAAAGAGAATGAAAATGATACCATTCAAATTATTTTTGTTACTTCAGAGTCCGATGAACTTGGGAGCAATCCAACCGTTTCTTCACAACAGGAAGAGAACCCCCCAGTTCTCGCTAAGTATGGGGTTAATTCAACTGTTTATTTGGTACCCCCTCCAAGTAGTCTAGTCACTTCCTTTGATTGGAATCGATTAGTGAGATCACACTTTCCTTCTTACATGCCATTTCGGATCATAGCACAAGTGTACAAAATGATCGTGTCTGGCACTATCATAGATGAAGGGGCTTTAGTGAGTATTCTTTCCTCAACTACTTGGAAAGCACTTGGTTTGCCATTTCTTATGCCTATTACATATAATTTGTCAGGCTTTAACAAAGGAACCAGTCGACCGTTAGGGATCCTTCCTAAGTTACCAATTACTTTGAGAAGGAAAACCATTCACTTGAACATGATGGTAGTCCAAGAACAATTAGATTACAATCTACTCCTTGAATGATACTATGTTTACAACATGGAAGCTATTGTCTCAATGCTCTTTCGAGTGATGTGTTTCCCGCATGAAGGCAAAATTGTCACTATTGACCAGCTTTCATTTCGCAATTCAAACATAGCTTCAAAACAAACATCATCCCTAAGTGGTCCTTTCGCGTCAAGAGTGTCTCTTCAACCTTCATTCCATCCACCTGATTACAACGAGTAGTCTGGTGAATGTAATGAAGCTTAGGGGGCATGCACCCTTGTCTATTTTGAGATGAACCTAGCTGAAAAGATAGGTTTCCCTGTAGGTTATGTGGTTGGAAGTGTTATCTCACACTATTCACCTTTGTCTATTTGACGAACAAATCCAAGGAAGTGTTTTTTCTGCTCCGCTGACAAAACAATCGTGGTTAACCATAGTGATTTCCATATGGTTGCTGGAGACTCTCCTTTTCTCGATGCCTGGCGGCATGCGAACCTTTTTATGCAAGCTAAAAATGGCAAATTTCATTTTTTAGATTTTTAGCTTTTTAGTTCTTTTTGGTATTTCAACTTCTTAGGTTAGGTGATTGGTTTGATCCACCATTCACCTTTGTCTACGTCGTAGATGAAGCAAAGGAAGTGTTTTGTCCATCTATTGATGAAACCATCCTACCTAATCTTAGTATTTCCTTAGCTTTCTAGTTTTTCTAGCTTTTTAGCTTTTTAGTATTGGCATTTCTAGCCTACATAAAAAGACAATGAGTAATGTTTCCGCAAGGTTCAAGATCGTTAAAAAATAAACCCGCCAATGAGCAATGTTTGCGCAAGGTTCAATCTTGTTAAAAAATAAACCTGCCAATGAGCAATGTTTCTGCAAGGTTCAAGCTCATTAAAAAATAAACCCACCAATGAGCAATGCTTCCGCAAGGTTCAAGCTCATTAAAAAATAATCCCGCCAATGAGCAATGTTTCTGCAAGGTTCGAGCTCGTTAAAAAATAAACCTGCCACTGAGCATAGTTTCTCCCATTTCAAGCTTGTTAAAAAATGAATCCACCCTCGATAAATAATATTTGTGATTTCCCTGCTATCAGCCTTTTGAGCCCTGGTTGTGTTCCTGCCATCACCTACATTCTTGTGGCCGATCATATGCTTCCACTTGATTGTTTACCTTTTTGAGGAATAGCTACGATGAGTGGTCTTGTTAGCCACCCTTTTCACATCACAATGTTTTGAGAAGTTCCAAGCTTGCCCGAAACTAGATGCTACCCTAAACGCCACTCATTCCTCAAAAACGAGTATCCTTTAAACTCTTTTCAGACTTGTTAAATATGAAAAGGTTGTCGAGCTATTGGCCTTTCCAGCTCATTAAAGTAAGGGGAAGTGCCATCCCTCCAGCATATTTTAAATATTTTTCAGACCTAAGGGATTATCTCATGAAAAATTTCGAGCGCTTGTCTTTTTGGCTCGCTAAAGTGATAAAAAAATCATCCCTTTTGTATTATTTTATCCTTTTTGGACTCAGGGGATTATCCTACAAAAAAGAACTACTGGAGTTTCCTTTTCGTCCCTTTTCAAACTCTCTAAACATGAAAAGGACCAAGTTGTCTTTGTCATTAAACTTGTTAAAACAATAGCAACAAACTTGTCCACCCAAACAAGAACGAGTTTCACTGTCGCTAGGCTTGCTAAAACATAGCGACAGGTTTGCCCGAAGGGAAAATTATAGAACAAGCATATGTTATCCTCCTTAAGCTTAACAAAAATAAAGAGGTACTGGTTAGAAATGACTGGGGAAAAAGGAAAGAAAACTTGAAGAATTTTATTGGTAGCAGGTCACTCTTGAACATGACACTTTCACTCCATCACCATGATTGAGTCAGGTTGGGTTATTTCGTTCATCGGTTAGATCACCATTGGTTCTCCACACCATCCATTTTTAGGGCTAATGCTACCAATCCATCTCAGTGTCACTGATATGTTCAACATAAGTCATTCAGAGAATTCACCATCCAGTTAATGCCTCATCCACTGCAATACCTTCGCCCTCCATTTTTCTTGACTGCCTTTCCTCAACCTTGTGTCGCCAGATTGTTTTCACCTCTAGAAAATCATTTGCTTCGTTTCGTCTCGTAGATGTGGGATATATTAAGGCCCTCCTAGGACAGGTTACTTCTTGTCGACATCAGCTCATTATCCAAGAAGTTGACTTAGGAACAACCCTTTCAGTACTTTGAAGCTTGCATGCCTCAATGGCAAGTTTCTCACTTCCAGTCACAGGTTGACATCAATGGCCTTCTACCGAAAGATTTTGCGTGGTGTTCGACATCAAATCATATATTTACACCACTTGAATTGTATGGTAGTACCTTGAGGGTCATTATCATTATTAGTGATTCCTCTCACGTCTGTTAACAACTTACATTATTGGCTAGTAATCAGGCGATGTCTTTCCATGTTCGACTTTAGGACATCTTTTCACATGGATCGACTTATACATCGGGCAAAGATTGAATGATTTTGATGACCCCGGATCTAGTTTCATCCATCCGGGCTGCGATATATTCAGGCATGGAAAATTTTAGGGGTGAATGTTCGCCCATTGGGGAAATTAAGGGGTTTTAAATATTTAGTGGGCAAATATTTTGTATCATGGTACATTTTTACAAATCACCTCAAATAGCCCACCTTATTTTAAGGGAGAGGGTAAAAAAGGTAAATTTAGCCCTTAAAATTAGGAGTTACAACCTTCCATTCACCCTAATTTTCAAGGATAGGTTTTATTTAAGTGAATCCTATGGGCCAAATACCATATTTATAAAAGAGGTATGGTAAATTAATAAAAATATAAATAAATGAGCGGTATGGTAAATAAATAAAACATTTTTTATTTATGTTGAATATAAATGTGTCCCAGTCTCTGCCTACCCTTTGAACTTCATGCAAAACAGGTAACTTAATCAGGCCATGGTGAAACAAAGAAGTTTCACAAGCCTCTTTTCTTAATTGCACCTTGTCACACATTTTACTCAAACTACGGAATAAGTAAAAAGGTAGATCAATAGATGCCTTCCCTGTAAAATGAAATAGAAGTTTGAAATGGTACGAATACACCTTGTTATATCTTCCGTCACGGTTAGGTATTTCTATATACAAGTGAGTAAATGTGCGTAGGAATCTTTGACATAGCTCCTAGGAACAGACTTGCTCAAATTCAAGTTAACGAATTCCTTCTTTAGAAACTCTTTGCATGGGTTCATGTCAAATTTGAAATTCTTGCACCAATTTTCTTGCCCTCTTGGAATCTCTATAACTGTGGATATCATGTCTGGTGAGACCTACAATTCCATCATACCAACCTTTGAGTTTAATCCTGTAAAATTCAGTGCAAATTCTTTAGTCACTTGTGCATGACCTCCTTGTAGCTTCTTGGAAAAGTTCTGACATCCAACTTGTTTAAATTCCTTCTCAACCTCTCCGTTCTTCAATATTATATCCAAACCTTCAAGCTCGTTTCTCAAACATTTGCCTGATCTGTGTTCTTTCCTTTCTACTGATCCCTCCATGAAGTTTTAGTGACCTGTAGGCAGGGAATGCTAGCACTGTTCAAACTGCAAACTCTGCCTCTCTTGAATTTCTGCCTCGCCTAATTCGCTACCTCGCCTGATTTGTTGCCTCGCTTGATGAAAATGTTTTTTCAAATTGAAATCTTGTATATTATGTTTTTTTAAATTGAAATCTTGCAGATTTGTTACTCATGCAAGGCTTACAATCATCATTAAAACTTGTGCATAGGTGGCTTTCCTTGGAACTTGTATTCTGTGTGTATCAACGTACCTAATGGTTGTGATAATGGAGATAGGTGGTTGGACGTGATATGTGGAGTACATGAACTGATAAAGAATGACGCAACCATAGATTTACTTAACGGATTTGACAGTTGGGAAAGATTCGCTGCGAAATGCACGAATCTCTGATTTTGCAGTGCGGTCAGCATAAATTTTGAATGATGCGCTGCGAAATCACCTAATAACGTATCGTGCTGCGAAAACACCTAATGGGCTTTTGCGCTGCGAAAATACTTCAGAAAGGTTACATGCGCTACGCAATCACCTAAAAGGCATTGTGGTAGATAATGATTTTTTTAAAACAAAGCGACACATGACTATGTGATCGGTGATGAATGAGGCTGACCAGTGATAGATAAGAATGCATGCTTGACTCATGACCTCCTAAGACTCAGACTCTAAGGAAAAACGAACTCTAACTTAGACTAACACTGACCTTTATCATCAAGCTAGTATGAGAAATTTTGGCATTAGATTTCTTAAGTGATAACAACGATTATGCAGGGACATTATGTAGGAGCATGTATAGGGGTGTCATTCATGGACATTCTATGGGAAATGCCGAATAAAAAGATGTTATGTAGATGTTGTTGTGACATGGAGATGTATGAGCCAGTGGAGAGGTTGTACACTCTTGTGCAACAAGGCCATGGCTTGGACATGTTGCAAATGGGATGGAGATTCTATGGACCTAAGCATGGGAATTGGACAGATTCTTGATGAGTCCAAGATGTAGCAGAAGTTAGGGAAAGACTGATGGTGGCATAAGGATGTGCATTCTTGTGGTTTGGGCGTATGGTTGGATTAGCTACTCAACTAGTTCGAGTCATGAGGGGTACCAATGTGTAGAGGTATGTTGGCATTAGTCGAGACGGGGTCAATGCATGGTAGAGATGTGTTAGTATTGGTTCTACACTTGATAGGCAGACTATAGGAGGAGGACGACACATGATGGAGATGGAAGTTCTATATATGTTGCAGGGATGTTTGCAATATGTGGAGGAGTTGATATCATGGATAAGACTATTCAGATATGGAAATCTTGATCTTGGTGGATGGCTACCAGGATGGCATGTTGTCGAGGATGACAACGACTTTAGGTGGAGGAGGATGTAAGGACCTATATTCCTTATGCACGCGCTCTGGCTTGAAGGGAAATACAACCGAATGGAGGATGAGCAGCTGGAACAAAAATGCGAGCTTGCCTTAGCACGTGAGGGCATTATGATATAATGCAAAGTGCAAAGGAGTTGGGTGAGATGTTTATATGATGAATAGCGTGGGGCATTCATGATATGGAGCTGATGGTTGGAAGTAATTCTTGAGGGCGTTGGTCGACGGGATGACCAACCACAAGCATAGACAAAACGCGTTGGTTGAAGTTAAGTGAAGGTCGACAAAGGAGGATAGCATGACCTCTTGTGGAGCATATATATACTATACGCTTGATGGACTCATTTGGCATCGATCGATCAAACAATCACTCGAGCATCTTCTCTCATCTAAGGAAGAAGTGCGTGGAAGAGGTGGCCATAGCAATAAGAAGAAGTCGCATATGGTGGTGCGCCCGTTCTTGGTCAAGGCTACATGAAGGAATGCATTGTCTTGTTTTGGGTGAAGGGTGCGAGCAAGGTCACTCGCCAGTTGGAGAAAGGCATGCACGATGTGTGTGTGGCACCCGGGTGATGTGTAGGAGTGCTCGACGATGAAACGTTGGTGAGCGCCCGGTTTGTGCAACGACTTGGCACGGGTTCTTGGGTGACTTGAGTGAGCGCCCGCCTGTCGTGCAAGTGTGCACAGTGTCACTTTTGGTGAAGTGTTGAGATTGTGGACAGAGTTGTGTCTCAGGTGGAGGCGCCTGTGTGTGGCAACTTGGAGGCGTACCCAAGTTGGGCAAAAAACACGATCATGCGAAAAGGTGGACGAAGCGTTGGTGAGTCGTGCGGCGACCGTGCGGAGGTGCCGACGAGCTAGGCAACCGAGTTTTGCTGAATATTGTAAATTTGGCTAAGTATGAAACTTGGGGTTTCCAAGTATACTTGTAAAGCTTGTAACTTGTAAAAGACTGTATAATATATTATCGGGCAGACTCATTGTTTAGGGAGTTGCCTCTCCCCTTTATATTGTGCAATTTTGTTCCTCATGTATAATTGTTGATGTTAATGAATGTGTATGGGTGTTCATTGGTTTAAAGGAAACATTAATAATACCTGGTTGAGAAACAAAAACTAAGTAGAAGTAAGTGGTTAGGCGTAGTCCACGAACATAAGTATTGGTGAAAAGAAAGTGTTCGGTGGTGCCGCACCTCGCCTAGCATGGTTGGAAGACTACCATAGGCTTGGGGGTGTGACACATCACCTCCTTCTGTCATCTTTATCTTGTGTCTTTTTTCAACAACCTTCTTCAAGAATTCAGCCTCAGAAGTTTCAATTGGCTTGTGCTCCAACTTGACATTCCTCCTAAGGTACTTCACTTCCTTGCTTGGCTCTTCTAAGCAACTCGATCCTGGCCAAGCTCTTCAAGCTTGTCCTCCATCGCATTCTATTCAAGTGCACCAACCAAGTACCCATTGACTACCTCCATAGAACTAAGCTTTCGAACATCCTCTGGATTGTCTCGGTAGTGAGTTCCCAGCCTGTCAATGTAGTCGAGCTCATCCTACTCAATTACAACAATCTTCTTACCAAGAAGCTTCTTCTTTATCTCTTCCTTAATTTGATTGATTTCAGCTTCCACCATGGCACTGTTCTTCCTTAATTGGGATCTTTCATCCAAGAGCTCTTGAAGACCAAGATCACTTTGTCAGATCTCCTCATCAAATTCCTTGAGTTCACCATCCAACGTACCGATGAGCCCCGGAATTGGGTAACTTATTGGGCTCATTTTTCCTAATTGTTATTCGTCAATCCACCATTTTTCATAGTTTATGCATGTTTTTTGAGTATATTTATGTTAGTTGAACAAATGAGAATAGTCACTTGACCAAGAAGGCTAACACGTGGTTATTGCAGACTTTTGGACAAATTTTGGACCAAGGCCAAGCAATTATGAGCCAGATGATAGCCAAGCATGAAGGAAGAAGGGTGAGGATTTGTAGGAAGGGTGCCTCCTGCATTAAATGGCCCCTTATTTTAAATCTCCACCCTCATCTCGGAGTTCAGCAGGCCACCAAAAAGGATTCCCAAGGGCAACCGAGCAGTTTTGTGTAAAGTGACTGATCACTGGCAGTTTGAGTAGCTGAGCCCATTGACTTAAGGAGGTCTGTTGGAGACCCTCGTAGTGCATAAATAGGAAGGCTTCTAGCCTTCATAGGTTACTTTTTAAACATTTGTATTTTGCACTATAGTGCTGTTAGTTTCTCAGCTCATTTTATAGCTTATGCTGTACAACTTTCTTTGTGACATGGTTATTTTTGAGTAATGGAAAGCAGTTTCATTTGGCACCATTTCTGAGCTTTTTCTTAGGAGCCTGTAGCTCTTGGGGTTGGGCCCAACCCAAGTGCCAAGGCTTCCTTCGTGTACTATTATTTGTTTTTAGTGTCTTTGTAAAATAATATCTATTAAGTAGATTAAAATCTTGCTTGGTTCCCTAGATCATTGTTGATGATTAAAAAGGCTTTTCATGTTCAGATTGATTTGATAGGTTAATAACAGAGAATATCTTTAGAACAAGGCTATCAAGTACCTCTGATCTCACCTCTCCCTTAGTGGGACCATGAGATGGGACCAAGGTGTCCTTGCTGCCACCAAAAACATTGTCTTTGCTTCATCATGCAATTATTAGTGTTAGATTCTCATTTACAAAAGTTGATACCAGTTGTGGTTACATGCTCAAGTTCATGATTGCTTAGTTTGCATAGCTATTTCACATGATTTCGTTGCAAATAAATTTATGTTCATTTTCTTTGCCGTTATTTAGGTCAGAATAGGTTAAAGTAGCTAGGTCCTTGATTTTCCAAGTCTTTGTTTGTTCAGTTTGAGAAATAACTTGCAGAGCACCTATAATACCTCTCTATCTACCCGTACTCCATCAATCCCACCTGATCCATCCCTCTAACTTAGATTCTTGCCTTCCATTTGCCACATTCTCTCGCTTTGCCCTAATTTCCATATTTTTGTGCAACATTGCGCTACCCCTCCTTGAACAAATCCAACCATCCTCACCACTCCTCATCTCCCTCCACCAAGTACTGGACCTCCTCACACCCTTATCTCACCTCCATACCCACTTATTCACCTTTCTTCCTCCATAAACCCTCCAAAATTCCCTTTCGGAACATCCTGTAGAACATCCTGTAGAAATTACAGAACATCCTGTAGAGCCCCTGCAGGCTTCCTGTAGAAGCTCACGAAAGTGGTTTCTTGTTATCTGAACACTATGAAACTCTTTGGAAGGGTGCTAGGGACCCATTAGGACCTCTTCTAACCTTTCCAACCTCCTGCAAGCATTTCCTTTCGCCGATCCACCTTTACACAGTCAAAAACAGTTAAAGCACATGCATGATAATTCTGACAACCTACGCAAAAGTAAAAAAACATGTTTTATTCTAGATTTTACCACAGAAGTAGCTTAGTCACATGCATTTTACCTTCCTAGAGGTCAATGGCACATCTTTCAGTAGCTTTCATCCTCTTTCTTGCATCAGTATGGCTAGCTGGTAAAATTAGGGTTTGCTAGGTTTGGCATTTCCTTTTAGCTTTTGAGTTTCTTTCTGCAAGTAGATTAGCCTCCTTTGAGTTAGCATTCATCCATCAGTTAAAAAGCTTCTTGTAAGAGCTCATAGAAGTTGGCTTAAGCTCCTAGTGGACTTGTGCCAGCTGATGAAGTGACAGCCGCGGCAAGAGCTAGTACTTGTGCATACAGCACTGTCGCTTCCAAGTTTGTTACGAACTACTAGGTTGATAAAAGTAAAGAAGCGAGTCCTAGGAGTTGCAGGATTATTGCTGCAATACTAGAGCCCACCATATTTTTTCCGCCATTGCCAGGGAAGCATCAAAGCATTTTTGATTCCTGCTTTTCTTCTATTTTCTACTACAAACTTCTACTAAGTAGTTTATTTCATTTCCATTCTGCAATTTCATTTCCATAAAAGTAGACTAGACATTTCCTGCTTTCCTAGACTAGCATTTCAATTCTACAAGCGTAGATTAGCATTTCAATTCCACAATTTCAATTCCGCAATTTCAATTCTCCAAGCGTAACCTAGCATTTCATTCCTGCAAATTCATTTCAGCAAAATAGATTAGTCCTTTCCTTCTTTCATTTCAATTCTGCATTTTCATTTCAGCAAGATAGATTTTAGTTAGTTGTAGTTCAATCTATTTCAGTTTTGCAGGTACAAACAGAGAAAAAACAAAAGAAACCAAAAATCTTTCATTTCATGCCTCGTAGGAACAGAGACAATACCAGAAAATTCTTACCCAACACCCCCACCACATCACTGAGTCACCCTTCTCTCTTCTTTGGTGGCAGTGATCTAGAAGAACCTATAGGTGAACCTCCAGAGATATACGAAGATCCTATAACAGAAGAAGAGCGAGAGAACATTCCTCTTGAGACCATGGCCGAACATAGAAATAGTATAGGAGATGAGGAGAGAATAGAAGGTGTCTTTCCCATCCGAGAGACCAATGGGGACATGAAAATGAAAAACATAAGTCCCTCAGCCTTACCTCACTTCCATGGATTGACCACTGAAGACCTTGATACCCTCTTGTTTGAGTTTGTTGTCTTTTTTCGAACTTATGACTATGCTGAGCACAAGAAAAAGTTGAAACTATTTCCTTCTACCCTCATTCCAGCACTGCACTAGTTCATGGGGTTACCTGGAAACAGTATCACAACTTGGTCTCAGATGCAACAAGCCTTTAACAACAAATATCGGGACTACTATAGGTCAAAGGAAACAAAGAGAGAGATCTTTTGGATGACCATGGGAAGTGATGAGCCTTTAGAAGACTACGAGGAAAGGTTCCAACTTAGCTATAAATAGGGCAGGTGCGCGCTTGACCCTAAATCTCTGAAGCTGGTTCTACTCCGAGGAGTCCCTGAAGACCTTCTAGGTACCCTCCATTTTCTAGCTGGAGGAGACATCTACCAACTGCCTTATGAGGACATAAAGGCTGTGTTTAGAAACCATTCTAGGGTAGCTCGGAAAAGAGGTAGGGGGAATCCACTTTCAGCTAGTGCCACCTTCTCCAAGCATGAGTTTGCTAATCATATGGAAGACCTCAAAAGTGAGATGAGACAGACCATTGCCATGCAACTTGATACTTTCTGAATCCAACAAAAGAAAGAGGAAGCTGAGAGGGCTTTAGCCATTTTCTGTCCCAGATGTACGAGGAAGCACCCTAAGAATGAGTGTCCATTGCACTCAGTAGAGGTATGTTTTGTTTGTGAGGAAGACCACCCCACCAACCAATGCCCAACCTTACCCAGATTTAAAGCCATGTACCAGGGGAATGAGGCAGCCACTGAGCCACTCTACTTCCTCAACCAAAGGAGGTTGCATGGGCCCAGACCCTACCAGCAGGGGATGTAAGGGACATCCCAAGCTTATTATAGCCCCAACCAATCCACTCATATACCTTCTTGGGGTCCCCTTGCTCATCATTCCTGGTCTACACCTCCTCTGTGGTCTTATCCATCTCAATACCATACTCAACCTACTACTCATTCATTTCACCCGCATGTCCAGCCAAAACCTCAGTGGAATGGACCTCAGCTGGGGTGGAGGCCCCAATACAACACTCTTCCCGCCATTCTACCTCCACAACCTGCTCAACTGCAACCATTACCTCCTGCTCCTCCAAGACAACCCCAGATGCCTGCTCAACCGAACCCAAACCCCAACAACAGATAGGCCCAACAGGTATACACTGGGGAGACAACATGCCCTACCTATGCTTTGGAGATCCAGGACATCAACCTGCAATCTGGGAAGGTCCTTCCAAATCGCCAACCTCCTCCCCCAGAGGATGAGGAAGAAAAATAGGAAAGTGAACTGAAAGCCATTCCACCCTTTCCTGAGTGACTAATTGTAACCACGCAACCAAACCCAGAGGAGACTGAACTTCTGGAAGAACTTAAGCAGTTGTGTGTGAAAATACCACTTCTCCAGGCCATAAAATATGTACCAATATACAAAAAATTGATCAAGGAGAAGTGCTTTAGGCACCCACGCAGGTGCAAGAGAGATTCCCCGACTATCAATGTCATAGGACAACTATCTGATCTAATGTTGGGGCAAGTAATTTGTCCAAAATATTTGGACCCTGGGAGTCCTGTAGTTGATGTCCACATCAATGGAACCATAATCCCCCACACCTTAATTGATCTAGGGGCTGCCATTAATGTGATGACCAGGGGAACTATGCTTAAACTCAACCTTCAGAGTTCCTTAAGAAAGACCTCGACAATACTGCAGTTAGCAGACCGCTCCACCATGACTCCTGAAGGGATTTTGGAAGATGTCATAGTCTCTGTTGACTCTTGGGAGTAGCCTGCGGACTTCTTGGTCCTTCAGGCAAAGGAAAAACTCACTGGATACCCCCTCATTTTGGTAAGGCCTTGGTTAGCTACTGTAGATGCTTACATCAGTTGTCGAGCTGGGAACATGACCATCAAGAATGGTCCTATGTCCAAGTAGCTAGTCCTATACCCTCCTGCCTAACCTCTGCTAAAACATGACTTACCACTCTAGTTGGAAGAGGAAGATGAGGATGAGGTCTACTTTGCACCATTGTGCACAGTAGAAGCCACCAGGGGAAGCTCTCAAATCGAGGATGACTTAATTGAGAATTTGATTCAAAATCCACCTCCCGGTGCACTGTCATTAGAGGAGTTGGTGGAAGGTACCTAAGCCAGTTCTTTAGTGGACCTCTGTGTGGCTGATTCGACCTCTCCCACAGTTAAGAATGTGGAATTTGGCCCTGGAAGAACCTTAAATATCAGCTCATCCCTATCTCCCTCCCAGGAGGAGCTGTGTAGCTTAGTGAACCATCATTTGGATGCTTTCGCTTGGAGCTATAAGGAGATGAAAGGAGTCCACCCTTCGGTCTGTACCCCTCACATTTACATTGAAGAGGATTGTAAACTAGTTAGGAAGCCACATAGGAGAATGAATCTAGCCCTTAAAAACATATTCAAAGAAGAGTTGCAAAAGTTTTTGGATGTAGGATTCATCTACCCCATCTCTAACAGTGAGTGGGTCTCACCTCTGGTGCTTGTACCCAAGAAAAATGAGAAGTGGAGAATTTGTGTAGATTACCGAGAACTTAACAAAGCCACCAAGAAGTACCATTTCCCTTTGCCTTTCATAGATCAAGTGTTGGATGGACTGGCAGGGAAGAAGTTCTTCTCTTTCCTAGATGGGTTCAACGGGTATAATCAGATCCAAATCAGCCCAGAAGACCAAGATAAGACCACCTTCACTTGTCCATGGGGTACCTTTGCCTACCAGGTCCTTCCCTTTGGGCTATGCAATGCTCCTGCCATTCTCCAGAGAGCAGTATTGAGCATATTTGCTGAACTGGTTCACGATTCGGTGGAGATATACATGGATGACTTTACTCCTTATGGGTCCAACTTCCAAGAAGCATTGACTAACCTGGGAAAAGTTTTAACCAAGTGTATTGATATGAACCTGTCCCTCAGTCCCGAAAAATGTGAATTCCTGATGATTGAAGGGACGGTGCTAGGTCATACAATTTCTCAGCAAGGATTACAGGTGGATCCTAACAAGATTGCTATCATCCAAAAGGTTCTACCTCCTCAAAAGGTAAGATATGTTCAGAGTTTTCTAGGCTTAGCAAGATATTATAGAAGATTCATTAAAGATTTCAGTAAGCTAGCCTCGCCATTGTTTAGCCTCTTAGGGAAAGATGTTGAGGTTAAATGGACTGACGACTGTCAAGGGGCTCTGGATGAGTTGAAATATAAGTTGGTATCTGCCCCAATTTTGAGAGGTCCAAACTGGGCCCTACCTTTCCACATCCACACCGATGCCTCGAACAAAGCCATAGGGGCAGCCTTAGGACAAGTTGAGGAGAAACTGTCATATGCCATATACTTTGTCTGCAAAAACCTGTCCAAGGCAGAGATGAACTATACTGTAACCGAAAAAGAATTCCTGGTTGTAGTCCATTCCCTAAACAAGTTCAGACACTACATCACTGGTTATCAAATATTCGTACACACTGATCATGCTGCGATTACATATTTAATGAATAAGCCTGATGTAAATGCTTGTATCATTAGATGGTTACTTTTGTTGCAACTGTTTGATTTGACTATTGTCGACAAGCGAGGTGAGGAAAATGTTGTTGTTGACTTCCTATCTAGATTGGATTTTCTTGCAGGTGAAGAAGGGACAGTGGATGACCAAATGCTAGATGAACACATGTTTGCTATCTCAATACTCTCTCCATGATTTGTTGATATAGTAAATTACTTGGTCTCAGCACAGTTCCCTCTGCACCTATCCTCAAAGGAGAAGAGCGGAATTGTGAGGAAGAGTGCCCCATTCAATTGGATTGGGGGCAACCTGTTTAAACTTGTCCCAGATCAGATCTTGAGGCATTGTGTTAGGGAGGAGGAAGTCTCTGACATCCTCCTAACCTATCACGATGGGCCCTGTGGAGGCCACTTTGCAGCATAAAGGATTTCCTTCAAAATTCTATAGGCAGGCTACTATTGGCCTACTCTTCATCAAGATGTCAGAAGATACATCAGCCAGTGTGACCGAGTCAGAGGATGGGGAAACCGACTCCAAGGGATGAAATTCCCCTCCAACCTCAAGTGACCTACGAGCCATTTGAGAAGTGGTGTATGGATTTTGTGGGTCCTATCAACCCTCCCTCAAAGCAAAGGTCTTACATCATTGTGTGCACCGACTGCCTGACAAAGTGCGCAGAAACAAAGGCAATCAAGGCAGTGACAAAAGAAAAAGTGGCTGAATTTTTAAGGGAAAATATATTCTACAAGTTTGGCTAACCAAGAGAGTTAGTCACCGATCAAGGAAGCCAGTTCACCTCTAACCTAATTGAAGACTTGCTCGCTCATCACAAGATCAAGCACAGAACTTCCACCCCGTATCACCCACGAGCAAATTGGCAAGTGGAAGTCACTAATAGAGTGTTGGAAGATATTTTGACTAAGGTGGTGAGCAACATCAGAAAGGATTGGGCAGATTGCCTGGTTGAGGCCACATGGGCCTACAACACCACTTGGAAAACTACAACAGGTTTCACACCATATGAGTTGGTCTACGGGAAAAAGCTTTGTTGTCCATAGAGTTCGAGTACAACACATTGAGGGTGGCAGTTCAACTAGACTTAGATCTCAGCCATGCTCAACTTGAAAGATTAATGCAGTTGAATGGATTAGATGAACAGAGAATGCAGGCCCTCCTCCACTCAAAATTAGTTCAACTATAGAGGAAGATATGGCATGATCAGCACCTTAATGAAAAGTAATTCCAGCCAGGAGATTGGGCGTTGTTGTATGACTCAAGATACCATGATTTCAAAGGGAACATGAGGACAAGATGGTTAGGACCATATATAGTGGAAATATGAAATGACAATGGTTCAATCCTTATCCGGACCATTGATGAAGAAACCATCCCCATGCTTGTCAATAGGCATCGATTGAAAATCTACAGGAAACCCCTTTCGAGGCAGGACTTCATTGAAACTTTGGAGCAGGGCCCTGTCTCTATTCCACCAACACTTTGATCATCAAAAAAAAAAAATTGGAATAAAAAGATCCTTGGGTGAAAACCTCTTCGAGGCGCCCAGGGTAGACAGTGAGGGTGAAAACCTCATGGAGGCTACCCAATTGTCTCTCTCTCAAAAAAAAAAATGGAATAAAAAGATCCTTGGGTGAAAACCTCTTCGAGGCACCCAGGGCAGACAGTGAGGGTGAAAACCTCATGGAGGCGCCCTAGCTGTCTCTGACACAAAAAAAAAATAGGCCTAATCTCTGTGAAATAATTGCAGGTTGCAGGGAATACATTGCAGGTAAGGAAGGTCACGAAAAACAATGATAGGGGTCCGTACTAGGCTACACGACATCCCTACAGACACTCCCTCTATGACCACTTGCCTTTCCTAGGATTTGATCACATTCAGGTCGAGATTCCACCTTCTACAAGAAGTTCTAGGCTTTCTATAGGAAGTTTTGGGCTTTCTACAGGAAGTTCTATATTTCTACAGGAAACATCCTGTAGAACCTTCGGGCGAGCCAAATTCGATTTTGGAAGGGAATCTGAAGGTTGGAATCTGTTTGTTAGACCTGCAGCCACCCCTGTTTCCACCCATCACCATATGGCACCTTGTTCCATCTCTTTACACCTCCGTCACCCACCTGGTTATGTGTTCCTGCACAGTCATACAAGAAACCTAGTTTTCCTCAGTTTAACAGACTAGAATTTTTGGTGACAAGTCAAATAACAAATTCGTACTCACCCTACATGTCCAAGCTCCATCTAGACTCTGCATCAACGAATCCCTCGTCAGCAATATGGCCCTGCTCGTTTAGCCTGCATCCCAAGAGGAGAAGCAGCTACATGACACCCTATAGGAATCCCGTAGCAGCTGATCCCTCTGGAACAAATACTCTGGAGGTAGGGACAGTCAAAATCAACACAGGGAACATGCAAAAGGCTCCTCTTAGATGTGAGAACATCCTTAGCAGTCGAAACCAAACAGAACCTATGCATGTAGCGTTGACAACCGAAGGATCGGGTTCCAAAACCCATGCATACAGCATAAAAAAATGAAGGAATGGGTTCTAACACCCGTGCACGAGGAAATAGCAAGCAAAGCAGTGGTTCCAAGACCCGAAGTCTGCATAACATGTCCACAGCCACGCAGGTAAGTGTATAAACTCATTCGTCAATTGCATAAACTATATTTCGAAAACTGCATGTCTGTGAAAATGGTTCGGATTGAACGGGATCAGTGGCCAGTTAACTGGCCACCCTCAGCCAGTTACATAGCTTCGTGGTATCATAACAAGCTCAGTTACATTCAAAATTGCCGACGAGACGTGCAACGGACATGTGCGAGGTGTCCAGTCAGGGAAAATCGTTGGGACTAGCAGTGGTGGCGGCGGTTAATGGCAGAGGGGAGGTGTTGGTGATCAGGGACACGCAGAGAAATGATGGTCATGACGTTGGATCAATGGTTAAGTCCAGCCACCTCACCCCATCGCCATGAATTGCGCCACAGTTAAAAAAATGCTCGGCTGAAGACTCTCACCACCCGCTGTTCATTTGCATTTGCAACGTCCTCGGCCAAAGTATGCATCCTTTGCTTCTAGAATCTGTTAACCCATCGTCCTCCACCGAGCGTTTCGGCTTGTTTCAAAAATCTCCCGCATACCGGGCTCGTTCAGAGGCGCAGTGACATCCTACAGAAGCCGGCAAGAGTTCTACAGGAAGAGGCTCTACAGGAAGTACGACATAGTTTTCCAAAGCATGGAAGCCTGGACTTTTCTTCATCAAATTTGGAGTTCCGAGAGAGGTAGGCTCAAAAACACTCTTCCATGTATTTTATGTTTCGAAAAGGTGGTGAATTGAACTGTCTTGAATTGGAGAGTCAGAGACAAGTCTGCTTGTGAGTTGAAAATAGCAGTTTGCCTGTGTTTTGCATGGAATTTCTCAGTCGTTTCTGTGTCAAAACTCTCCTCCATGGTTCTTGTTAGCAAAATTCTCCTGGAGGAAAGATACACAACTGTGAGGGCTGGCCTGTGTATGAAGAATGTGAATTTACATGGTTGTATGTATGTTGGGGATGAAAATTTAGCTCTGTACTCTATCTGGGGAAACCCAATTTTTCCTTTCATAAACGGACAGACGAGTTTTGGGCAGCAATATCCTTAAAACCAGGGAATTGGTCAAAATTAAAATTTAAACACCTGCGAGATCCTTTCTTGAAGTTCAAAGGAGGAAACCATAAACAACATTCCCTTTTCTGATCAGAGCATAAAACAGAGCACTCTCACCATGCCAGGGGGGTTTATCAGGAAAGAACCCTCGGATCCCAGTAAATTGCATGAGCATCCTAAAGTGGTGAACCTCTTCACCCGTGCCAATTGGATGACCTTTTGTGACAAAATTCAGGGTCATGACGATGAGATAACGGAGGAATTTGTAATGTCCCTGCAACCTGAATCAAAGACCTAGGCCACAGTGAATTTTAGAGGGTTGACCCTAAAGCTTACCCCTGAGCTCATTAGTCGAGTTATTGGTTTGCCATTAGGGGTACCTTGGAGCAAAGAAGAGAGGTCATTGGGCCAAGCAGCCAAGAAAGCATTCTTTCTGCCCAAGGAACATCATGCAGAAGACAAGAACGGGGTCTATAGAGCCAACTTACATCCTCTTTGGAGCGAAGTCAATTTCCAAATAATGAAATACATTACCTATGAAGGGAGGTTTAGCATTGTCTACGACTATCATTTCAGGTTGATGAGTGAACTAAGACATGGAATGGATTTACCTCCAGAAAAGAAGTTGAGCATCCCCTATTTTCTTCTATAATCATTAATTGAATGTGGCACAAAATTGAGGGAAGGGACACCGATCAGTTAGTCCATCATAGGCTCATTAAACTTTTAGTGGAAGATGCCCTCTACACCTACACTCTCCCCCTCTCTTGGGAGATTTTCCGAAACATGTCCAGAGATGATGATATTTGAATTCTAGCCAAGGAGCTCACCTCATCCAGCAGTGAAGAAGGGGGACACACTGAAGCAGGAGAGAAATCCAGTGGTAAAGAAACGCAGGGAAAACAAACAAAAAAAGGATAGAAAGAGGAATGGGGAAAGGGCCAAATTGTTGAGCCTGAAATTGTGGGAGGAACAACGACACAAACACCCAGGGAAAAACGATTGCAGAGTAGACCAGAGAGGACTGAAAAAGTCCAAATAAAGGAGGGCACAACCAAGACAACCACACAAAAATTAAAAGGAAAGACACATCCAGCCAAGTAGACAGAAACAATTGGCACACAACTTTCTAAAGGAAGCATGAAAACAGTTCACACAAGACTTTCTACAGGAAGCATTAAAACAATTGACACAAGACTTTCTACAGGAAGCATGAAAACAATTGACACGTGATTTTCTATAGGAAGCATGAAAATAGAGCAGCAAAAGGAGAAATCACCTGAGATTTTGGCCAGCGAGGCAGCAGCTATGCTGGCTACCTTAAGCACATCTCCAAAACAAAAAGGGGAGCGAAAAAGGGAGCCTTCCATGTACTTTAAGGCAAGAAGGAGCACGCAGATAAAAGCTGGCAGACCCCAGCCATAGTCAAAGGAGCCAATTACAATTGAGGACACCACACCTAAACAAAAAGAAAAGTCTCCTTCAAAGGTATCCATCACCTATGAACGAGGAAGCCCAAAAACATCCACCTGGAGAGAAAGGATTAAAATCATGGACACAAAGACATCTCTACAGGAAGCTGAGACAGTTCTACAGGAAATGTTGGCTAAGTTAAAGGAGACCGAGGGATTGGAAGAAAAGGCAGCTAAATTATCACAGGACAAAGAAAAGGCTGAGAACATTTTGGAACCAAGCCCCCAGCCTAGCTTGGGCTCCTACTATAACCTATTAGAGGCTGGAAAGGTAATTCCCCAAAAATTCGCGGTGCCACTTTTCTTTGCACTAGAAGAAGAGAGAGTGAGGACCCACACTTGGATGAAAATCGCCAAGTCCAAGGGTGTGGCAGACATAGGTCCCTGGAAGAACAACTCAAGGAGGCAAGAAAGGAATTGGCTATGGTAAGGCATGTGGAAAGCAGTCAGCGGGCCAAGCTGCAGGAAGAAAATGAGTTGCTAAAACAGCAACTACAACTACAGGGACACTATAAGGAAGATAGGCCCCACATCTTGGGAGAACAATGGCAACAAGAAAAGCCCACAACAGACAAAGAAACCCCTGATGAACAATAGAGAAGAGATGGGCTGCAGGTTGAAATTGAGGCACTAACTAGACAGCTATAGGAGAAGGAATTGCAAGCAGCATAGGAGATACAGTCTCTAAGGCAACAGGTACAAGAGAAGGAAGCCCAACTGGCCTGCATGGCCAGCTGGGCAATAGAGGCCATGCAGTGTAGGAAACCTATCAAATCATATGCCTTATACCTTAAGGATCAATGGTTGTAGTTCCAGATTAACACCTTGGCCCAAAGTGGCACCACTCCATTTCAAAACTACCATCAATTCATGGCTTTATGTGGCAGTAGCTCATCAGAGGACAAGGCCAAATTATTAGAGTTCTACCTACACAACTTGGCCCTTCCCAACATGAATTTTTGGGACCCCAACACTGTGGTAGGAGATGTGCAACTTATGGCCATGGCCTCTTGGCTAAATCATGAAGAAAAGAGAGCAGAAGAGGTCAAGAATGTTATGGACAGGGAAGTAAGGGAACCACTAATGATCATAGCAGAACCGGAGGATCCCTCAGCATTAATATACGCCCACCAGCACTTGGCCAATAACTCTCGGGTCCTACCAGATTACATTGAATGAAAAGCTCAAGCCATAGCCCATTTTGAGGACATGGAGAGACTGTTGGGGGATAACTATGTTCATGCTTGCACACGGAGGTGGAACACACTGTCCCACAGCCTAAAAATAAGAGAATACCACTCCCCAACAAGGATGAGGGAGGCCTTGACAAGAGTACCCTTCTACAAATAGTCCATGCAGAATCTTCAGGCCAATTGGATCGGCCTAAAGTTCAGTGCTCCCTTGCTTTTGGTGCTACTAGAAGGAGTCAAAGAAGAGGAGGAACATAGGCAGTAGGAAGAAGTGGAAAGAAAAGCATGATTTCATGACCATGAAGAAGATATCACCTCGAAGGCCTGGGATGTGAGGGAGCCAGTCAAGGCAATCAAGGATGATGAGCTGGATTAGTTGCTCAGTGGATGAGCAACCCATTCAGCAGGGGGTGATGATGAGCCCCGGAATTGGGTAACTTATTGGGCCCATTTTTCCTAATTGTTCTTCGTCAATCCACCATTTTTCATAGTTTATGCATGTTGTTTTAGTATATTTATGTTAGTTGAATGAATGAGAATAGTCACTTGACCAAGAAGGCTAACACGTGGTTATTGCATATTTTTGGACAAAGTTTGGACCAAGGCCAAGCAATTATGAGCCAGACGATAGGCAAGCATGAAGGAACAAGGGTGACGATTCGTAGGAAGGGTGCCCCCTACATTAAATGTCCCCTTCCTCGAAATCTCCACCCTCAACTTGGAGTTCAGCAGGCCACCAAAAAGGATTCCCAAGGGCAACCGAGCAATTTTGTGTAAAGTGACTGATCACTAGTAGTTTGAGCAGGCGAGCCCCTTGAGTTAAGGAGGGTTGTTGGAGAGCCTCGTAGTGCATAAATAGGAAGGCTTCCAACCTTCGTAGGTTACTTTTTAAATAGTTGTATTTTGCACTATAGTGTTGTTAGTTTCTCAGCTCATTTTGTAGCTTCTGCTGTACAACTTTCTTTGTGACATGGTTATTTTTGAGTAATGGAAAGCAGTTTCATTTGGCACCAGTTCTGAGCTTTTTCTTAGGAGCCTGTAGCACTTGGGGTTGGGCCCAACCCAAGTGCCAAGGCTTCCTTTGTGTATTGTTATTTGTTTTTAGTGTCTTTGCAAAATAATTTCTGTTAAGTAGATTAAAATCTTGCTTGGTTACCTAGATCATTGTTGATGATTAAAAAGGCTTTTCATGTTCAGATTGATTTGATAGGTTAATAACATATAATATCTTCAGAATAAGTCTATCAAGCACCTCTGATCTCACCTCTCCCTCACTGGGACCATGACCTAGGACCAAGGTGTCCATGCTGCCACTAAAAACACTGTCTTTGCTTCATCATGCAATTATTAGTGTTAGATTCTCATTTGCAGAAGTTGATACTAGTTGTGTTACATGCTCAGGTTCATGATTGCTTAGTTTTCATAGCTATTTCACATGATTTCGTTGCAAATAAATTTATGTTCATTTTCTTTGCCGTTATTTAGGTCAGATTAGGTTAAAGTAGCTAGGTCCTTGATTTTCCAAGTCTTTGTTTGTTCAGTTTGAGAAATAACTTGGAAAGCACCTGTAATACCTCTCTATCTACCCGTAATCCATCAATCCCACCTACTCCATCCCTCTAACTCATATTCTTGCCTTACATTCGCCACATTCTCTCGCTTTGCCCTAATTTCCCTATTTTTGTGCAACATTGCGCTACCCCTCCTTGAACAAATCCAACCATCCTCACCACTCCTCAGCTCCTTCCACCAAGTCCTGGGCCTCCTCACACCCTTATCTCACTTCCATACCCACTTCTGCACCTTTTTTCCTCCATCAACCCTCCAAAATTCCCTTTCGGAACATCCTGTAGAACATCCTATAGAAATTACAGAACATCTTGTAGAACCCCTGCAGACTTCCTGTAGAAGCTCATGGAAGTGGTTTCTTGATATCCAAACACTGTGAAACTCTCTAGAAGGGTGCTAGGGACCCCTTAGGCCCTCTTCTAACCTTCCCAACCTCTTGCAAGCATTTCATTTCGTCGATCCACCTCTGCACAGTAAAAAACAGTTAAAGCACATGCATGATAATTCTGACAACTTACACAAAAGTACAAAAAGATGTTTTCTTCCCGTTTTTACTGTAGAAGTAGCTTAGGGACATGTGTTTTACCTTCCTAGAAGTCAATGGCATATCTTTCAGTAGCTTTCATCCTCTTTCTTTCATTAGTAGGGCTAGCTGGTAAAATTAGGGTTTGCTAGGGTTTGCATTTCCTTTCAGCTTTTGAGTTTCTTTCTGCAAGTATATTAGCCTCCTTTGAGTTAGCATTCATCGATCAGTTAAAAAGCCTCTTCTAAGAGCTCATAGAAGTTGGCTTAAGCTCCTAGCAGACTTGTCCCAGGTGACCAAGTGACAGTTGCGGCAAGAGCTAGTGCTTGTGCATACAGCATCGTCGCTTCCAAGTTTGTTACGAACTACTAGGTTGATAAAAGTAAAGAAGGGAGTCCCAGGAGTTGCAGCATTATTGTTGCAATACTGGAGCCCACCACGTACTTCCACATTGGCTTTTGAGTTCTTCAAGTTCCCTCCTGAGTTCTGAAAAGCCTTCTTGAATCTTCATGTTCTCAGCGTTCATCGAAACCCAGTTAGAACTCCATCGACCCATCTGTTCCAACACTTTGTACTGGAAGACTTCACCTACATTATGGCTAGATTCACCTGTTGTAGGTTCATCCACCATATTTTCCTTTCAACCTTCTCCAAGTTCCCTGCAAAACATGAACCAACTCTTGTTCCACTTGTATGTGAAACCAACTTCCTTCACTTGCAAGCACCTGTTCACCTGTCACCAACTGTCAAGCTTCCTCAACCCTAAATCAACTTCAAATCCACCTGTCACTTCGTCATGAGAAACCTTGCTCTAATACCACCTATCATGATGCTGGAGCCTCAGTAGTCTTCCAACCGCTCTTGGCGAGGTGCGGCACCACTGAACACTTTCTTTTCACCAATACTTATGTCCGTGGACTATGCCTAACCACTTACCCTACTTAGTTTGTGTTTCATAACCAAGTAAATTATTATGTTTCCTTTATACCAATGAACACCCAAACACATTCATTATCAACAGCGATTATATATGAGAAAGCAATTGCATAGTATAAATGGAGGGGAAACTCCCTGAATAAGGAGTCTGCCCGAATAATATATTATACAACTTTACAAAGTTACAATGCTTTACAAGTATACTTGGAAACACCAAGTTTCATAGTATAAAACACGCATACCTTGAGAAAACGCAAGAGGAAATTGTCATAGGGAAGAACTGCAAGGGAGCTACCTGAATAAGTACTATGTCGAGAAAACTCCGGCCAAAACCCTAACAAGAAATGTTAGGTTTAGTAAACCCAGTTAGAATTGAAAAAGTACTACGTCGAGAAAACTCTGGCCAAAACCCTAACAAGAAATGTTAGGGTTAGTAAACCTAGTGAGAATGTGAAAACCAAATAAAAGAAGAGACTCGTGGAAGAACGACTCACCTGTAAAATGGCTTTGTTTTGTGCCATATCCAATGTAGTAGAATAACCTCAATAGTACCCTACGAGGAACCAGGTATTGAAACAAATTTATAATTTATATAACATGGAAAATGTGTGTGCATATAATGAAAGAAAGGTGCCACCAGAATTTATCTTAAGGGAAGAGCTGAGACTCTGGCATATTTGACCAAAACCCATAAAACAAATAACCATAGAATTTGTAAACCCTGGACTTCCAAAGGAGGCACATTTCCTTGTAATTGAGTGAATTAATAGATGAAGGAAGACACTATGCTCAAAAAATTGAAATCCTAGTGGAATTGTAGAGCAGCGTGTTGGAAAGAAGGATAGAGGAAAATGAACCAAATTGAAACCCTAGTGGAATTGCAGAGCAACGTGTTGGAAAGAGGGATAGAGGAAAATGAACCTCGTGTAACACTAGGGGAGGAGGGTACTTCCCCTCTAACTTTCCTAACCATTCCATACCATTTATTTGAAATCAAACATAGTAAACTGTTGATGTGTTTTGAATCCTGAGAGCCAGGTTCCAGATAGTTTGAAGGTTATATATTATTACACTTAATAAATATGAATTAATTAAAGGATACCACTTTGGTTTAAGCCAAGACATAATCACTGGAATCATACAATCAATTGTCAAGAACTGTCGAGCATCACAAAAGAACTTGATGAATAACCAAACCTATGGTCAGACACTTAGGTTATTAATGTTGAGAATGTAGTGATTGGAATCCTTATTATTTTTAAATGTATAGACGGGAAGAAACATCAATCTCATGCTAACGAGAAATTGAATAAACATAAAATATATAATTCATCTACATTCTAATAATATGGTGGATTTGCCGATTTAAAACAAAATAAAAAATTACTAGGATATGTTACAAGGTTCTTAATTATTTTTCTTCATTTTACATTAATCATTTCATGTAAAAATTTTAATAAGTTAATTCCATCTTCCAAAAAAGTGAAATCAAATATTTTTGATTTACTAATTTTTTTTCCTATGAAGTTCTATATAAATTTAAAGAACTTTTGATAAATTTCATGTTATATAAATTTAAAGAACTTTTGATAAATTTCATGTCAAACTAATTTCAACCTGCTCCTTAATATGTGAGTTAAGGCACAAAGTACTTTTCTACTTTTTAATGAAAGTTTGTATTTATATTTTACAAATTATGTGATCGTTTCCATTGCTTTTATTAATGAAGAAAACACTTATTTTCATATACATTTTCATTTATTTATTTTATTATATTATTACTATTTTACAATTTTGTTATATAATGTATTCTTTATTTAGTCTATTTATATAAAATAATAATAACTAATTTCAACCTGCTCCTTAATATGTTGAGTTAAGGCACAAAGTACTTTTCTATTTTTTAATGAAAATTTTGTATTTTATATTTTAACAAATCATGATGATTTGTTTCCATTATTTTATTAATGAAGAAAACACTTATTTCATATACATTTTCATTTATTTATTTATTATATTATTACTATATTTGAAATTTTATATATGTATTTCTTTATTTAATTATTTATATAATAATATAATTTTGTTTTTATTATTGACACTTTATTATATTTATGTATTAATTCATTTATTTATTATATTTATATTATTACTATATTTGAAATTTTATATATTGTATTTCTTTATTTAGTTTATTTATATTAATAATAATAATCTTGTTTTTTATTATTGACACTTTATTTATTTATGTATTATTATATTAATTAATTAATAATATATCAATAGATTTATGTGTATTTAGGGAGATGAGTGTGATAAATGTAGTATTTTTTTAACTCAAAAGTTTTGCCCCTTGGAACAATATCTCAACGCCCTTCTTTTAATCTTTAATAATATTTTATTATTAAAACTCAAGTTGTAACAATTATTGTCTTGCACACAACACAACGTGCAACACAACCAAATTTTCAGTCTAAAACTAACCATTAACTTAACTGTGATAGGCATTAATTGATATGCATATGGATAACGTTTTTTTTTAATAAAATGATTTGCATAATGTGAAGTAAAGCTAAAATAAATTATAGTAAAAAATAAGCCAATTAATCTATTTTTTTAAATTCTATTTATATATAATTAATTTTAATTTAATAATTATTAATTAATCATTATATATTATATATTAATTTAATAAATGCTATAATTTAATACTTAATGTTACACATAATATTTTGGTAATTTGAAATATTAGACAAAACATTGTTATATAAGTAGTTTAGTTAAAATATTAGTTTATTAAAATTTAATCTATCAATATTATTATGGCTTACTTAATATAATTAATATATTAATATATTATTAATATTATTAATTACGCTGTAAGGCGTTCCCTTCTAAAATCAACTCCTCCAATTGCCACCGTGTACTTGTTTGAGCCATCCGATCAGATGTTAGACGATTGAAACATTCCAGACCGTTGGATGTAGTTTAGGTTAGTTTCTTATATTCTTTCCGCACAGTTCTTCTTGCTGCTTCAAATCTCGCTGAGTAGACTGCGTCTCTGGGCATCCGACTCTAGGAGCTTGTAGCTTGATGAGATTTTATCTCCAGTGAGGGTTTTGCAGGTAGAGTTTTTAATGGATCTTCCGGGCTTCAGATTTCCTCCATCGGAAGAGAAACTGGTTGGGAAAAATATCCAAGGTGGCCACTGGTTCAGACAGGGCAATTCGCAATGAGCAGTTTCAATGCATCGATCAGAAGAAATTTCTTGCGTTTTATGAAGGAAAATCCCCTTAGACAGAGGACGGACTGGATTATGAACGAGGATGCCAGATTTAGATCCTCCACAATCAAGGTCTTTAGTTTACTTTGATAATCATTTTATCCAGATCTTCTGTAGACCATCAAATATTCTGATTATTGCAAGTTTTTCAGGAATTTTTGTTTATGCTGGTCACATAAATGAGAGTTGTAGTTGTTATCTAACCTGAGAAGGTGGTTCAGACTCTAGAGCCCTTTTGTTCTTACTCAATTCAAGGATTTATGGTATTTGAATTTCAGAGTTGTAGTTGTTATCTAACCTGAGAAGGTGGTTCAGACTCCACAGCCCTTTTGTTCTTACTCAATTCGGGGATTTATGGTATTTGCATTTCATGAACCGATGGTATTGGGGCAAAATGAACCGATGATGCATATGACCAGCTAATTTTTAGACCTAAAGAATATTTTTATCTTCAACTGCAGAAATAGTTATATTTGTTGTACTTATTGATCTGTGGCCAAAGTTTTTCCCTTTTGAAGTTCCTGCTATGAGCTATCCTTTTGTTCTCTTTATCAAATCTTTTGCCTGTAGGATCTATAAAATTGTTAGCTGAAACGTCCTTTGTAGTACCTTGTTTGGTTTATATTCGTGGATTCATTGACAGTTTTGACATTTTGAACTCTGTTTTTTTTGCTTCTGCGCATTAATTTTCTGTATTTGGTCTATATTTATTATTGTGTGTGGGCATACTTATGGAATTTCTGATCTTCAACTGGCAACTGCCACCTGTTCATAATTTGCCGAAGTCCATTTATTTTGGGATTGAGTTATGATATTTGTTTTTATAGAGTTCTCAAGGTATAGACGAAATGCTATTTCAGATTCTTTGTTCTGATGTTGTTTTCCTTGGCATTCTTTTGATCTCTGTAATGTGTGTGCATTACCATCAACAAGAAAAATCTTTTCGTAATTAGAATTGTCTAGAAATTGGTGTATATTATAAAAAATATAAATCTAATTAACAATTAAACATGGTTTAAATTGTAGATTTTGCAACGTATTTTCTGCAGTATTATCTGGGCAAATGAAAGCAACAAGAAAGATGGTACACAAACATGGGAAATCAACTGCTTTAAGTTGTAATGCAGGAAGCAGGTGTTCCTTGTCTACTATAATCTAGAGTTTGGCCGCATGGATACTATTGATTCATGCCTACAACACCTTCACTCCATCAAATTCTAACAAAGTAGATTCTCAGGTGCAACAGTATCACCTCTCCATGTACAAAGAACATGAAGATATAGAGGATAGGGGTTTTGAAGTCAAACAAAGAGGCAAAAAAATTATCTCCCCAGTAGCAAAACACGGGAAGGAGACATACCCTAGTAGATGATTTTCTTGATGTCACATCTCAAAGAAAATCCCTTTACTTTCCAGAGAAAAATCTTGTAGTGAACCCTTTGAAGACTGAAGATAGCAGAAAGTACTACTTTTATCCTGGCAGAGAATGGTGTGACACAGATAGCAGGTTCATACAGGCACATGGCGGAGGAATAATTTATGTTGAAGAGACTCAGACCTTCTACTGGTATGGAGAGAATAAAGATGGTCGAAGCTATCACATGCACAGGAAAGGAACTGCACGAGTGAGTTAATCATTTCTTTCACTTCTGCCACTCTGAATGATGGATTCTATGCTATTATTTGTCTTCCTATGCATTTCATGAAAATGGACATATTTTTATGCTCTTCTGGTAATTTTACTTATGTAGTTTTAAGTCGACAGAATGCTTGCAGAGATATTTCTAGATCTACATTCATGCAAGAGTTGTTGTATGATTTTGAACATTTAAGTCAGCTTCCCATTGTGAAAATTTACCATATCATGTCACTTAGTAAACTGATATCTTTTGCCCTTTTTTGGGACACAAAAGCAATTTCCTGTTCAGATTGTTGGTTGCTATCTTTAGATTTTTTGATTGTACAAATTATTAAAACAACATAGATCTAGGGGAGTCTCCCCAGTGAGAGGAAACTTCATCACTATACATAATAAAGCAAACATACCAGATTGATGAATGAAGGTCCTTTATAAATGCAAAAGAAGCAACACCAGATAAAAAGAAAAAGTTACCATTTTAATAATAAAACCACAGACCTGCAAGTAGTCCAGTTATAAGGAATTCCTGTAACATTGGCATGAAGAGCCTTTTGTACTTCGAGTAGATTGAAATAAATTTCGGAATGCTTTTCAGTGCAAGGATCATACTCCAAAAATAGATGCCTCCATGGCCGCAACAAAATGCCTCTGTGAGAAAGAGAATGAAGTAGTGCTCTTATAGCTGATCTAATTATCCCCATCTAGAGGTGATGGATACCGGTCATTTAAATTCACCATGCAACAAATTGTGGACCTCAATGGCATGCAAGAATGTGTTTATTTGAGAAAAAATGACCTCAATCATCTAGTTTGGTCTTTATTTTACAGTTTACCATGTCAATGGGAAAGAGACTACCAAATGCAAAAGATATAGCATTGGACTTTAAGCATACCTTCAAACTGGTAAGCTGACATATAGAATGCTTAATGTATCTAATATTCTTACACATATTTTTCTCTGGTCTTTATTTTACAGTTTACCATGTCAATGGGAAAGAGACTACCAAATTCAAAAGATACGAAATTGGACTTTAAGCATACCTTCAAACTGATCTGCTGGCATATACAATGCTTAATGTATATAATATACTTACATATATTTTTCTCTGTTGTTTTCTATATGTTCCAGTACTGTTCAAACAAGGACGGGTTTAGATATTGTATGGATCAATATTCCCCATTTCCACATCGGCACGATCTAATACCATATTACATAGAGCTGATGGATGCACAAGAGATGAAAAGTCACAGTGAATATTGAGTAACCGGTAGGTGTTGTCTGATTTCAAACCATGAGACCACATAAATTCAAAAATCCCTACAAGATCATGGAAATCGTCTGTAAGTGCATTGCCCACCTGCAAGAACCATGATTTTTTCGGATGTTAAAACACAATATAGAAATATAATCGCCCCTTTTCATTCTATATGATCCTATTTAGAGCAAATGATTTATTGCCATATATAGTAGCTTATATGTAGTGCCTTGCTCTATCACCTCTAAAACATCTACCAAACAATGATTTGCTCTATCAACTCTAAAACATATACCAAACAGTGCCTTGCTCTATCACCTCTAAAACATATACCAAACAATGCCTTACTCTATCACCTATAAAACATCTAGCAGATATTGAGCCACTTTTGGCAATGTTGTGATACACATTTCCAATTCAACATTGCTTATCATCATCAAAGGCCAGGTAAAAAGAATAGATGAATAAGGGTGTAGTCTAACGCGAATATTTTTTTGGTCCTTTTCACCAGAATCTAGTAATACAATTCTTGGTGAGACCACAATATTATGTCATTTAAATTGTAATTTTAAATGCAAAAATGGATTTAGCACCGTAGAAAGTCTTTAGAAAACATATGTTGTGTAGACTCAATAACTTAAAACTACATTTTTTTCAGATTTCTGACAGGACTTTAAGAAAAATCAACTAGAATATCTACACGAAAAAAAGACTAAAAAGTCACCTTGTTAGACTACGACCTGTATAATAATTTCTAATCAAACACCAACCAAAGAAATGGGACTCGATGCTTCCTCATGCCTCTATTCACCAAATTTTCAAGGGAAAAAATGCAGGGGATGACTGAAGGGTCAACTATAAGCCACTCCATTAAAAGTTATGACTTTTGTTTCTATGCTTTAATGGATTTGGGAGAGTGAGGTCTATTAATGGGAAAAAGTGGCTTCAAGTAAAATATAAGTTAAAATAATAAGCATTTTAATGATGGCTTCCTTCCACCAGAGTTTAGGCTTCTCTAATAACATATCCATACTCATATGTGTGCTTATGATTACAAAAAATAGTAAGACCTACAAATCCTTCAAAACTCTGGTAGAATATATACACCACTAATAACCTCACAATCAAAAAAATATTGCTCATGTTAACCAGTGGTTGATTAAAAAACAATTTTTTTAAAAGAATCCCATTATAGCCATTTGGCAAGGACAAACCCCTGACATTTGGGACGTCCCATAGACAGTCTTCCATCATAGGAAGCATATCCAAGGAATCCATTGACAACAAACGACACTAAAAATGACCCCACCCTATTTCCCTGTCTTCAATGAGATTAACCCGAAAGTTATTTCTACCATCTTTACTTTCCATATTCACCTTGAGATTTGAGAGCTTCTCCATATTAAAGGCAAGTGCAAACATTTGTTGTTGGTAAGACCATTGTTCACCATTAACAACAAACGCACTTCTCCCAACCACAACAAATAACATTTTCTGGTCCAGAGGAGACTTTCCATAGTAATTCACGTGCATGGAAGATAGAAATTGCTGGATCAATTCTGCATCAGGTCAAAACAATTCTCAGTTCGTAACCAAATCAGATCACAAACTTCTCACCTACAAAAAGTAATTGAATTTCAAATCTATAATTGCAACAAATAAATACACCAATAATCCATAAGCATCATATGCCATAAAAATTTCTTGTGACAGTATCATATTTCCTGGACCACTCAACCATATAAGGGAAAGCACTCTTTCGGAAATCGTGATGTACAAAGGCCATGTCTGTGCACAACTCCTTCTGTATCTTTCTCGCAAATATCCAATAGATTTCCGATCATAAATCGTGGGGTCAGGCCCTTGAATCCCTGTTTTTTCTACGACTGAAATCACTAAATCTGTATCTCCACTACATACCAACATAACAATATCAAATTTTCTGTAGTGGACTTTATGATGGAAGATAAAAGGAAAAGTCCAACCAGAAACATTCTCATTGTTCTAAGTGCCATGTTCTGATTAAAAGAAATGATATGCATGGTGAGTTGTGACCTGAACATCCAAATGTGTAGTCCAATATTTATGAGCTCTAGGTAAATTGGCAACATAGACCTAGGGGAGTCTCCCCAGTGAGTGGAAACTTCATCACTATACATAATAAAGAAAACAGACCAGATTGATGAATGAAGGTCCTTTATAAATGCAAAAGAAGCATCACCAGATAAAAAAAAAGTTACCATTTTAATAATAAAACCACAGACCTGCAAGTAGTCCAGTTATAAGCAATTCTCGTAACATTGGCATGAAGAGCCTTTTGTACTTCAGGTAGATTGAAATAAATTTCGGAATGCTTTTCAGTGCAAGGATCATACTCCACAAACAGATGTCTCGATGGCTGCAATAAAATGCCTCTATGAGAAAGAGAATGCAGTAGTGCTCTTATAGCTGATCTGATTATCCCCATCTAGAGGTGATGTATACTAGTCATTTAAATTCACCATGCAACAAATTGTGGACCTCAATGGCACGCAAGAATGTGCTTAATTTGAGAAAAAATGAACTCAATCATCTAGTCTGGTCTTTATTTTACAGTTTACCATGTCAATGGGAAAGAGACTACCAAATGCAAATGATATAGCATTGGACTTTAAGCATACCTTCAAACTGGTAAGCTGGCACATAGAATGCTTAATGTATCTAATATTCTTACACATCTTTTTCTCTGGTCTTTATTTTACAGTTTACCATGTCAATGGGAAAGAGACTACCAAATGCAAAAGATACGAAATTGGACTTTAAGCATACCTTCAAATTGATCTACTGGCATATACAATGCTTGATGTATATAATATACTTACATATCTTTTTCTCTGTTGTTTTCTATGTTCCAGTACTGTTCAAACTAGGACAGTTGTAGATACTGTATGGATCAATATTCCCCATTTCCACATCGACACGATCTGATACCATATTGCATAGAGCTGATGGATGCACAAGAGATGAAAAGTCACAATGAATATTGAGCAACCGGTAGGTGTTGTCTGATATCAAACCATGAGACCACATAAATTCAAAAATCCCTACAAGATCATGGAAATTGTCTGTAAGTGCATTGCCCACCTATAAGAACCATGATTTTTCCGGATGTTAAAACACAATATAGAAATATAATCGCCCCTTTTCATTCTATATGATCCTATTTAGAACAAATGATTTATTGCCATATATAGTAGCTTATATGTAATGCCTTGCTCTATCACCTCTAAAACATCTACCAAACAGTGATTTGCTCTATCAACTCTAAAACATATACCAAACAGTGCCTTGCTCTATCACCTCTAAAACATATACCAAACAATGCCTTACTCTATCACCTATAAAACATCTAGCAAATATTGAGCCACTTTTGGCAATGTTGTGATACACATTTCCAATTCAACATTGCTTATCATCAACGCGAATATTTTTTTGGTCCTTTTCACTAGAATCTAGTAATACAATTCTTGGTGAGATCACAATATTCTGTCATTTAAATTGTAATTTTAAATGCAAAAATGGATTTAGCACCGTAGAAAGTATTTAGAAAACATATGTTGTGTAGACTCAACGACTTAAAACTACATTTTCTCAGTTTTCTGACAGGATGTTATGAAAAATCAACTAGAATATCTACACGAAAAAAAGACTAAAAAGTCACCTTGTTAGCCTACGACCTGTATAACAATTTCTAATCAAACATCAACCAAAGAAATGGGACTTGATGCTTCCTCATGCCTCTATTCACCAAAATTTCAAGGTAAACAATGCAGGGGATGACTAAAGGGGCAATTGTAAGCCACTCCATTAAATGTTATGACTTTTGTTTCTATGCTTTAAGGGATTTGGGAGAGTGAGGTCTTTTAATGGGAAAAAGTGGCTTCAAGTAAAACATAAGTTAAAATAATAAGCATTTTAATGATGGCTTCCTTCCACCAGATTTTAGGATTCTCCAATAACATATCCATACTGATATGTGTGCTTATGCTTACAAAAAATAGTATGACCCGCAAATCCTTCAAAACTCTGGCAGAATAAATACACCACTAATAACCTCACAATCAAGAAAATCTTGCTCATGTTAACCAGTGGTTGATTAACAAACATTTTTTTAACAGAATCCCATTATAGCCATTTGGCAAGGATAAACCACTGACATTTGGGATGTCCCATAGACAGTCTTCCATCATAGAAGGCATATCCAAGGAATCCATTGACTACAAATGACACTAAAAATGACCCCACCCTGTTTCCTTGTCTATAGTACACAAGAAAAGCATCCCCATGGCACCCTACAGACTCGAGTAGGGTTCTGTCAACTCTAAACTGGACTCAAGTTAATGGGCTTGATTGTTTTCATGGGGCAGATAGAGAGAAAGCGACAGAAAACAATTTGATCAAAAAATACTTGATCATTGAGAACTCTGTAATGATCTTTGTTTGACTGCAATTATGTGTTTTGTTTTACGATAAAATGCTTAGGGTGCCGGTATGTTATTGAAGAACACGATAAATCTGTTGTGGATGCAGCAAGCCATGGCGGTTCTATCTACTACACACGCAGACGTCAAGTCCCTTATTACAGATCTCCAATTTCCTACAGTAGAATGGGATGAGAAATGGATGGACGAATACCTGGATGGCATTGTAAAGCTTTTAGACATTTACCTTGCATTAAATGTCGAAATTTCAAAGCTTGAATATTTCTAGCTTCTTGTTCATTATGCTTTGCATTTGCTGGACTTTTCAGATGGCATTTGGTCTAATGACAAGCTCTTCCGTGTCAAAGGTTCTCTCTAAGAGCTGAAGGGAAAAATGGATTCGAAGGGGAAAAATGGTGCAAACACCCGAAGGAATAGCAGGATTGATAATTTCATTGTGATATTACAACATATGAGCAAAAGCCTTCAGTTTGGGAAGGTAAAGTCATCGTCAAAGGGTACTGTTTTCTCAAGAGTGATGTATGGAGTGAAGGCAACAACTATATTTCTCTGCAGTGTGGTGGCTTCTGCTCTTGCTGGGCACTCTGGCCCATTGATTGAATTGCATATTCCTGATCAGTTTTTGTGGTCCACAGCATTCATGAGTTTTCAGCGAGGGATTAATGACGAAATCAAGAGATGTTTTGCCAACGGCTGAGATCGAGTTTTGAAAGAGCTACAATTGTTGGATGTAGCGATTGAAAATGTTCACCTTATAGTTGAGAAATTATCTTCTGCTGACATTGTCGATTGAATAGAGAAAGTGGAACATATCAAAATTGCTATACATGAATTACAACAAAGTGCACAATTGCTTGCCCAGGGGTTAGATCCTCTCTCTAAATAGGTTAATGACTTCTTTCATCTTATTTTGAGTGGAAGGAATGCATGGCTTGATAGTCTCAGGTTATCCGCAGAAGGCACACCCATCAGAGATGATCAGTCATGAATATATCAGTAACGCTGACCAGCATGAAATGTTTCCTGGTTTAGGGTTTTCTTATGGTTGTTCGTTTTCTTGGTTTAGGTATGGAACTCGAAAATTTTCAGGGCTTTTCCAGTTTATGATCTCAAAAAAAATCAGTTAATCTGTTACTTGTGCTCTTTGATTGAAGCTTTGTAATGCAAGATTGAAGAATACACGGTGAGAGAAAAATACTTATTATGCTAATTGAGGAATGTTTTTCGCTTCTCGAACTTATGGTATTGAATTTATCACACTAACACTTTACAACAATGAACTAACAATATTCATGATGAAAATAGCAATATGGAAGATTTATCTGCATAATGAAAAAGACAATATGGGAGATTCCAATCACGTTCCAAGGCATTTTTTAATTATTTTTTAAAATGTGGATGTGACAAAAGGTTGTTGTGGAAGGTGTTGTTTGTATATTTTAACACACTAACAATTTACAACAATGAACTAACAATATTCATGATGAAAATAACAATAGGGAAGATTTATCTGCATAAAGAAAAAGACAATATGGGAGATTTTAATCACGTTCCAAGGCATTTTTTAAAATGTGGACGTGACAAAAGGTTGTTGTGGAAGGTGTTGTTTGTATATGGGAAATTTCTTGATCATTGTGTATAATCCTAATGTTGATAGATATGTCTACTAAGTGGTTCCAGTTAATGGGGCATTGATTTGAGCATTCAATATATTTTTATTCTTTATCAAAGTATTCTTGTGTTGTATTTGTGTTCTTCAATTTATGCCTTAAGTCGTTTCCTTTGCAACATCTGGTGCAAATGCTAGTTAATTTTAATTCATATTCTATCATCAAACTCCTTTGTTGTAGGTTTTCATATCATCAAATCGGATTGTGTGTACTTCTTGGCTACAAAATATAGCTTTCACATCTCCATGAATAATTTGTTTGTGTAATACATTTATAGGGTAGGTTCCAATGTTGTTAAATTATTTAAATATTGGAATGATTTGTGTATTCCTTTATGCACTTGATGTAATAGTTTTTAATGCTCTTATATAGTTAAAATTGTGCCACATTCCTTACTTTTCCCTTAGTAGAGAGGTTTTTTCTTCAATAGGAACTACGACCATTGACCATTGGGGAAGGGTTCTATTTTGTAATATAAATTTTTATATATGTACAGTTAATACAATTATATAGTAATGGAAACATGCATAATATTTGTTTTTCAAATTTTAATGTATAAGACCCAATAGAAGAGTTTGCACACATTCAACTATAGCTTATATAAATTATAGATTTTGACATTGGTGTGTTTATGGACGTGCAAATAATAACATTAAACCCAAGGGATAATTATTAAACACAAGGGATAATATGAAAATCAACCATGGTAAACCATGGTAAATCATGGCTAACCATGGTCAACCATGGTTTATAAAATCAAGCATGGTCAACCATGGTCCAATGTTGCATTGTGACAAAGATTGTCTCAATATGAAAATCAACCATGGTTAACCATGCTCCAATGTCACATTATGACAAAGATAGTATAAACATGAAAATCAATCATGGTCAAGCATGGTCCAACATCACATTGTGACAATGATTGTCTCAATATGAAAATCAACCATAGTCAATGATGTTTATTTTAGGGTTTTGTCGATCGGAAAAAAATTCCTCCGTCAACATTAGAGGAGACCACCCGGCCGGGAACTTAAAATATATCCTTTTCCGTTGAAGGTGGTGGTTCCGACTGGTTATGGGTCCAGTTACCGTGTTATCTAATACTAACCTAAAACCAATCTAACACTAATATAACCTAAACTAAGGGTTAATCTATTTACACCTATAATACATCATGTTACATTTCCTTTATATCGATCTTTAAACATGTAAATTAAAAGAATAGATCAACAGAAATACTTGATCGATTTAAAGGCTGGTCAAACCACAACTAAATCCATTATTTTCCTCTTTAAGAGAGGACTTAAAGAAAACTAAGATGCAGATGTAAAACTAATCTAAAACATGAAAAACTTATCTCGAACTAGAATGGGAAAGCCCTCTCCTAATCCGAGAGTAAGTTAACTAAAATAGGGGGAAAGACACATAATTCATCATATGTTTTATTATTAATTAAAGGAAGTAGTTCACATTAACTAATACAAGTGAAAGAAAAGTAAGCCTACTGTTGATTTGGGGTAGCATAGAAGGTGCTGTAGCCATGAAATTTGGTGGAGAGGTTGGGGCACATGAGATCTCCAATACACAGAAAGGGTTTGGGAAAATTCTAAAGAGGAGATACTAAAATAATTAATATTTTTAATGGAGTCCTTAAGTCTAAACTTAGGGAAAATAAAATATTAATGTGTATTAATATGAATCTGTGTTAGAGTGCTCCACAAGACATGAATCAAGCCATATCTAATATTAGCTGTTGATTAGGGACTTAATCTCAGTGGTCGATATGTCAATAGGAAAGGTATAAGAGGAGGCTTGAGGGTCACTTGGAGAATACACCAGAGTGATCAATCATTCTATTCTCTAGAGTGGGGTTTGCTAAGAGAGATAGAATTAGTGATTGGGAGAGCAGATGAGTGGCATTAAGTACATAGAAACAGAGAGGGAGAGATAGTGCCAGGAGAGCAGCAGACCAACCAGAGAGAGATACACAGGAGGAGCCAGTGCTCACGGAGGACCATGCAGAGGTAGCTAAGTGATGCGTAGAGCACTAGAGGGGCCAATATAGCTAACACAGAGGCTCAGAGAGCTGACGTAGGGCCTCCTCGGGTTGACACAGAGCCATCACTCGGCTAGGAGAGGCTGACGCAAGGCCAAAAATGTGCTAGGAGAGGCTGACGTAGGGCCAGCGCTAGGCTAGGAGAGGCTGACACAGTCCATATTGGGCAGACGCTTGGGTTTCTGGGCTAGATTGGTGCTGAGTAGCCCCCAGAAGGATTATCTGGGGTTTTAGCCAGTAGATTTGTCAGAAAATGGGAGGTATTACAACCAAGGAAATTCTCTATCTGGTAGGCTAGTTTCGGCACCCAAATTGCACTCTGATATTTCTTAATAAGAAAACCCTCAGATACTTGCACTGGTTTTCCCACTTTGGGTTTTTCCGGGGACATTAGTCCAGAGATAATGGTGTCATACGGTGTGTTTATTCTTGTTTCTTTTAGTTTCTGATATGTAACATGTTGAGCATGCACTGGTGTTTATTTTCAATATTTATATTGTAAATAACTTGGTAAGGAAAAATAAAAAGTAGGTAGGAATAAATTAGATAAAGTGCATGGAGGGTTTCTAACTAAGTAAACTTAAAAGCTTCAACACCTGCAAATGAATAATAAATAGTTATCATTCACCACATGAATACTTCAAGGAATTAAGATTGATTCTGATCTAATTCTTCCTTTCAAATATAGCTCTAACAAAGCTTCAACACAAAAATGTCAATGACACAATACTAATGCATAATATTGAAGAAACAATATATTGTTTAGAATAAAGATTAGAACCAAAAATGAAATTTTAACATTGAGACAATAACCCTGCACTCTCGTAATAGTACTCAAGAATAAGAATTAATTAAAACCATGTCAAAGCTTATATTACAAATGTGCATTCGTGGAGTAGCTCAGACCCATAATCACATTGCCTACAATACTGCTAAGCAATCAAAACATAGCTATTAACCCTCTTATTTATCTATAATCAGCCTTTATGTACATAATAGTAATGTTATTGTACAAATTAAACAACTACAAAGAATCTACCTTCGATGGATCATGACCTCCCCCATTTTCATTGAAATTAGGGGTATTTATACAAGATTTACAAAGCTAATAACCCCCCTTATATCTCTCAAAAATTGAATCTAGAGGCTTTCTTCAGCAGGCCGAAAACATATTGTTTCAATCGAATATAGGCCAAATTTGGGAAGTCTTTGAAAATAAGTGTCGTTCTTTAGCATAAGGGTTGATTTGTTGCTCATGGTGATGGCATTTTTTAGTCTTTTTTACAAAAATATTCCAAGTTTAGTACTGCGTCATGTCACATGGGAGAGAGTCTTTGAAAATCACAGATCAAGTTAATACTTCCTCCTTATTGACCTTGGGTTCATCCCTATTTCAACCAATTAGAGCTTATTATTTCTATTATTACACTTATCCGAAAACTGAATCAAAATATAAACACAACAAACTTCCTGAAAACCCATTGAAAATAGACTTTTCAACTATTACAATAGCGACCCCATATGGAATTGATAAGAGGCAAGAGCCTAGTGGTATCAGAGGTAATCTCATTGGAACTTTGATAATGAGACAACACAAAATATTTGCGATATTGGGTAGCTCTGATATGGAGAAGATGCGATATCGTATTCAACTCCCTTTAAGATATTTATTGGGTCCGTTATATTGGATAGTTGATATCAGAGGTTTTACAATTGTAGCCATTTAAAGGTTTTGATATATAGGTAGATGCAATATTCTAATTAGACAATCATTAATATATATGTCGGGTCTAGATATTGGAGCCTGGAAGATATCAGAAGTTGGAGGTCGAAGGCACATTGGGATATCATAGATTAGAGTAATATGAACATCAGAGATCGGATATCAGAGGGATTGAAATATCGAAAATCAGAGCAACATGGATATCATAACATTGGCATATCGAAACTTTTAAGAGGTGACACATAAAAAAACTCTAATATGAGGGATTTTCTGATATAAAGGAGTGGAGGAGGGTTATGTCATATGTTGGTACTATGTAATACCTCATCCAATTTATAATATATCTCACCGAAACCTATATTCATTTGTTTATATTAAAGCCATTTTTCATATGGTTTGGAGTTTATATTTGAATGTTTATTAAAAAGGGTAAGACACTTACCACATTATAATATGGTTAATGTGTGAATCTTGGTATCATGGGCTATGTTTTATTAATTAATCTATTTAAAACAAAATAATAATTACAATTTTATTAACTTTAGAAGAATTAATATTTTAATTAACTTAAAAGTCTATATAGTAAAACAAAGGCTAAATGTTCAAACCATAAGGGAAAATGAAACAAGCATTAATGAAAAAGATGACTTGGCTAAACTGAAGCAATAAACACTCAAAGCCTCAATGGATGCAAAAGAGGGTCCCCATGTCTATAATGATAGAATGAAATGGGGGTGCTATGTTTTCACTACAACAAAGGGAGAAGTAGTTATCCCTGTCATAAAGATACAGAACTTTGTTTTAAAATGAAGGAATTATAACTAGATAATTTGAATTGCTCAAATTTAGATATCTTAACCATTTTCTCCCTACTATATGTTGTCAAATAAATATATATACCATTATCGTTCATGAACTTGTAAAAATTTACCCCATGAATTCAATGTTTCAATAAATTTATATGTACAAGAGTTAACTTTGTTGGACATCAGTTTTCGAGTAAACAAGCTAATCAAGACAAAATATTATTAATTTAACCTCTATACCATAGGCATGGCCACTTCTTACAGTAGACATCTATAGCATCGATAGGGACGCCCTTTTAGGTGCCATTGTCCCATCTATTAGGAATAAACACATAGTTACAAAATATCATCTTAAAATTATTTGAATTCCAAATGAAGACCATTGTCCTAGCTTGGTAACTAGCTAACGAAAATTCCATTCATGATATCTAACATGGTGAACAAGTTGACTCATTATGAGACCTCTTGTCTTTCAACCTTGTGGTTGAAAGCCATTACCTTGGCTCGGTGACCAATAATGGTAATGTCACAATGTTAAAACTTATGAACATGGTAGGTCAGCTTGTGATGAGACCTCTTATCCTTCAATTGACCATGTTTGTTTTAATGTTTAACTATGGTTATAGTTAATCTCATAGAGATTACTTAATAGATGGGGTGGAATGCTACTCCTTAAGAGAAAGGGATGGCATAAAAATATTTAAGATGACTACTATTCACTTGAATAAACTAGTTCGCCAAAAGAAATCATGACCTTAAGTAACTATTTTACTTTAAGGATATGGGTTAAGGATAGTTCATTGAAAAATAATGGAAATATTTAAAGTCAAAGAACAAAAAAAAAACCAAGGACTCTACTTGGTTAGGAAAGGTGAAAATGAACATAACGAAATTATCTTCATTGAAGTGATCCTTAGAAATTAGGTTCTATTAATATAAATTAGAGCATAAAAATGACTTACCCAATGATTATGCCAACCCAAAAAAGAAAAAATTACTCTATTTTATTGTGAAATGAAATGAAAAGACAATCCGGCTAAGCCTCAAATGCTTATCAAATTAGAAAGAAGGAAATCAAGAGAATGAACCTTGAGATACATCTTACAAGATAATATAGAGAATTAACATAAAATGAGATTATGTTGATTTTATCTTGTAGGATGATTTTTTTATAAAGCTATTATATTTCAAAGCATAATTATTGATTAAGATTTATTCTTGTATGCTTTTATAGGGGTTTTCTTACATTTTCTTAAAGATTTTCTACGGTTCTTTATAAATTCAATTTTAAGAATAAGACTGGCAATCGATTTCAAAATGTATGCAAAATTAGAAAAGAGAAAGATCCCTAATGTCATATGATTATTGTTCTTTCGAAATGTAAGTTGCTAGCAAAGCTCAATCTACAATTCAAATCCATGGGAACCTGCAAGAAGAACAACAAAATATAATAAAGGAATATAAATAAAAGAAAGAAAATAAAAGTTGAAACAAAATAAGAAATGAAGATCAACATATACACATACATGAGAGAAATGCATACCATATTACCTTGTGAATCTTGATATCTTTGTATGAAGATTATATAAAAATAGGCAAGACAAGGTACATTTATCTCTGAGTTTGCATATGTTGACAATCATTAATTATTGAAAAAAAAACAAAACAATATGCTACAAAGATTCTTAAGAAGATAAGGTAAAAAGATTTTGACATATGAATAAGGTGAATGAGGAGATATTGTATGCCAAAGTTGAAATTGTTTTGGTTCAAGATATTTTAATTAATGTAAAATATAATCCTAATCATAAGGCAATTATGTTTACAAAAAGGTAGAAATGAGCATTATAATTGAGTTAGCATCCTAGAATATGCAGTTAACCATTGTAAATGATAATGATCAAATAAAATGCTTCACGAATGATAACCCATTAGAAGTAATATGATAACAGAGTTAACGGTAAAAACTAATTCCTATTCATTAAAATACCATAAATAATTTATCTTAGAAGAAAATAAAAAAACTAAAGAAGACTAAATTTCATCCTACTAACTCTTTTGAAGGAAAACGACTAGGTATAGTCATATTTCCAATGCAACCAAGTAATAATTTTATTTCCTACACAAATATGTACAACATACATTAGTAAATACGCTATATCAAATACTAAACTGTGTGAAATAATCCTAAAATTGTTATGCATGTTAATTCCTAAAAACAAAAGATAAAATAAATATAAAATTAGAAAAAATTATACTATAAGAATCTTCACATTCTAGATAAAATATATCATCATATGTACAACTTGAAGGGTCAAAGATATTACCTTTAAGGATTCGATAAAGAGTGAATTCTAGAGGCTACATATGAATTAAAGCATTAAAGTTAACTTCCCCCAAAAATTAAGAAGGGCTATATTTTTCCCCTATGAGATATTGATCATTACAGGGAAAGGAAAAAGAAGCAGGATCCTATATGCATATGTTATATGTACACGTGAATTAAGGCAATTGGTAATCCCATGATTTTCTACAAATGTAAGACGATCACTAGATGATTGTTTCAGCCAACTTTTAACACCACAAGTTTTGAATTTAAGATTGTCATGAGTAACAACAAAAACTTGTAATAGAGATGAATGATCCATATCAAAATGGAAGGATGAAAATTTGTGCTTAGGAAATGAATCATACAAATCCATTAGGACTAAATAAAATGATCTAAGTCCATTGATATCAGTATATTTGTTAAAGATCAAATCTTTTTTCCACATTTTATAAGAATCTTGATAATCATGAAAACGATGCATAAAAGTTATTAAATTGATATCAATTAATCATTGATCATTTAAAGATACTCGTTACATTTCATGATATAATTCATTCTTAAGATTTGAACTAGTAAGTATTCCAATAGGTTGACACAAAAAATAAATATGATACCCATAAATCAAATCATCAATTTGAATTTCACTTGATAATTCGTTAAATGGTTTCAGGTTTAATAATGTGTTATCTGTTGACGAAATAGGATCTCAACGATTTTGAGAAGTAGAATTACTGTTATAATTATTTGTCAAATCTTGATGTTCCCTATAATTTGATTCTATGAAACATGACTCATTATAACAAACATTAGGAGGTACCATAAAATCACTTTTAGGTGTAATATTCTCTCCTCATGTTGATGGTTGAGGATGATTAGAACTTTCATTTAAAGGTTCAATAAGATCAATTTTAGAATCAAGATTTACTGACGGTGATTCCTCTTTATGTTTGCTATAAGTTCTTATATCATACTCTTCAGAAACAAAAGTAAACTTCTCAGTTAAAACTTGCTCAAGGGGTAAATCGTCATGATGAAATCTGTCGCATAATGACATAAATCTATTGGAAAATTCACTAACAGTTTCATCGTCAAAGATTGTAAAGTTATAAAATTATGAGCACAATTTTGCATAACTATAATTGTGATGAGCATAAAATAGTACCTGCATGAAGTGATTCCAAGAGTGAATGCACTTAGCTGGTAGCATCTTGTACCACTGCCAAATCCTTCCTTGTAGCATGAGAGTAAATAGCCTGCAAATTTCATTGTCATTAGTGATGTTCAAACATGTGAATTTATTTATAAACTCATCAACATTATCTAAAGAAAAAATGGAACTCTCACCATCATAATGCAATTCAAATATGGATTCAATTTGTCTTTTAGGTATACCTCTAGTAGGCTTGTGTGAGCTAAAGGTGTGACCCAAACTAGGAATGCATGTAGGAGCTATGGCTAGTTAATAATGTTAAAACAAGACTTCACATATATCAACTAGCTCAGTCCTACCTTCTAGTGCTAAAAATGATCATCGGTAAAAATTTCCTCCATCAACATTAGGGAAGAGCATTCAGTCGAGAACTTAAAGAAACTCCTTTTCCATTAAATATGGTGGTTCCGACTGGTTATGGGTCTAGTTACCCTGTTATCTCAGACTAACCTAAAACTAATCTAATATTAATATAACCTAAACTAAGGGTTGATCTATTTACACCTATAACACATCATGTTACATTTCCCTTATATCGATCTTTAAATATGTAAATTAAAGGAATAGACCAACAAAATGTTTGATCGATTTAAAGGTTGGTAAAACCGCAATTAAATTATTTATTTTCCTCTTTAAGAGAGGACTTAAACAAAACAAAGATGCAGATGTAAAACTAATCTAAAACATGAAAAACCTATCTCAAATCAAATGGGATAGCCCTCTCCTAATCTGAGAGCAAGTTAACTAAAACAGCGGGAAAGAGTGATCTAATTCATCATATTATTTTGTATTAATGAAAGGAAGCAGTTCACATTAACTAATACAAGTGAAATAAAAATAAGTCTGCAAATGAATAATAAATAGTTATTAGTCACCATAGGAATAGTTCAACGAGTTAATATTAATTCTAATCTCATTCTTCCCTACAAAGATATATCTAACAAAGCTTCAACAACAAAATGTCAAGGACACAATAATAGTGCATAATATTTGTTATCACTCTAAAATTTCCCTAGAGTTTTTATCTTGTGTCAAAAGAAACATTAGAGGTAACCACAAACCTACTTTTGAGATCAAGATCTAGTCTTCCTAATGCTCAAAGAGGACTCTCTCTTTATGATTTAACTTTGTTGAGTTAATTTATTTTAGGCTATTTATTTAAGCTTTGATTGGGTTTTGATTTGGTGGTGGAAATATTGACTTAGATGGATAGAGGGATGTCCTTTACCATTGGGCTATGGGGTCAAATGTCAAGAAAATAGGATGGAATCAAGTTCTAAAGATAATGTTTACATGGCAAGGTAGATAAGTAAATTCATATCTTTTAAGCTGAAGGGTGAAGTGGTTTTCAATCGGGGTCAAGCAACAGTTAAGGGTTCCTCAAATCGGATAATGAGAGAGATGACAGAAGTCAATTGAAACTAGGGAGCAATGAAGGATTCCTTACTCTCGATATTTGAAGAAAACATTAAAATGAATAATTGTTCAGGATGAAGTGTACTTAAACAAATTCTGTAATAATATTCCAGTTATTTCATTCAATTTAGATAACATGAAAATATGTGAAAAAATTAAGTAGATAACAATTTGACAAACATAAAATAATTCACTCAAGTGGCCCAACACATGAATCCTATAATGCAATGTCTTTATTACTCAGGTTAGTCTGCTGACTTGAAAAAATGGTACAATGAACCCTTAGTTTTCAGATCTATACAACTATAGAAATGTTAAGCAATCCACCGTCTATACTTCGAATTATGAAGTATTTATACAAAAAGATTTTACAAAAGATCCCAAATTGTTTTGGGAATTATTCAAGGAAAAAGAAAAATATTCATGCAAGAAGATAGAGACAGATATGTCACTGCTGCAAGCTGTCCCTATTTATTTGGCTTTGCTGTCAGACCTTTTGCTACTTTTTCTCCTTTGTTGTTGCTTTACGTTGGTTGTCCTTTTACTTTGACTTTTGACTGATACTCTTTCATCCGATACTCTTTGACTAAGCTGGCCTACTTCATTTCTCTCACTGTTGTATATCCACCTTTTACCTTGCATTTTCACAGTAAATCATTTATTTTTTCCCAAGTCTCTTTATCTGGTAATTTAATATTTACCATTATTTTGTAGACTTCATCAGATTCTATGTATTTTGCAAAGGTGGGCTTGTTTACAAAAATATGTTTTACCTCATGGTGGAGGTAAGAAATGTTCTCAAAAGTCTAGTACATAACCTTTCCCGTAGGAATCCCTTTCATAGACGAACTATTGGCTTGCGCCCTTGCCACTTCTCTGATTTTCTTGTTATAGTCTTCATGTGGCATCAACCTTCCATTTATTACCAATGGATTTGGCAGACATTTCTGCCGCAAAGCATCAAATTTGACCATGAACCTGCCTATAGTCAGCTCCATAGTTTGGCATTTGTCTTCAAGCTGCATTATCAAGTTCCTCTTGGTGATTATTTTCTTCACCTTTAGTATAGTGTCAGTCCTGTCAGCGATGTCAAGCTCCTACAATTCATATTTTTTCTTTGAGTTAAGGAATTGGATTATTCTTGAGGCTTCTTCTCACATACTTCCAATTTCGGCCTTAACTCTTCAAATTGCTTCACTAGCCTCTTTGACTAAATCATTTTGTTCAAAGATAAGTTGTATAGATGGCCAAATATCATTGACAGAGTCAATGATATTGGCCCATAACTTCTCTTTTGCTTGGGCAAGTGGCTCCTTCAATCTTAATTCTTTTTCCAAGTTCTTTATTCTCAGTCAACCTGTTTGACTTTTGTACTTCATTTTTATGCATAATTTGAGCCAGTTTCTTCTCATCCTCTAGACCCCTTATATGTTCTTTAAGTTTATTTATTTCACTAGTCTGAATGGACATGTCCTCCATGGCTTTGACCAGTTTACTTTCTTCATCACTTGGATGAGTTGTTGTTGTTGTTGAGCATGTTTCTGATGTAGTTATTGTTGCAGCTGGAAGTGTTGTAGCTAGTGGAGTTGTTGGGGCCAATGAAGCTTCCAAAGTTGAAGAAACTATTGTAGTGACTATAGGGATAGCAGTGGCAATAGTTGTCTCAACGCTGGCTTGTTTAAGTTGTATTAAACTATCCAATTCATTCTCCATTTCTTTCAATTGAGCATTTAGTTGAAGAATGAGATTCATCATTTCCTCCTACTAGGTTTAGGTCTCTAGGACCTCCTTGGTTTGTGGGTGTTTAGAAGAGAGTAACTTGAGTTTCTTCTTTAAAGAAGAAATATCCTCATTTTTCTTCTTTATTAGTTTTTTTCAGCCTTGATATCATTTGGATTATATCCAATTTCAATTACCAAGTCTTCTAATGACTTGATTATGTTATCTTTTCCCTGTGTTGATGCTTTCTCTAGCTTAAACTGTGTTGTGATGTTGTCTAGAGAGTTTTGCAGCTTCTGAACACTCATGACATTGTTGGTCATTGTTGAGTATATCATTTCACCTTCCTGCTTATGGAATTCAATTTGATAAGTAGGGTGAATATCCCTGGTCAAAACCTCAAACTTTGTCTTCCTATAGTTTGTTGACGATCTAGGTTACTGGACTATAGGCTGCATAAAGGTCATTTGCATTTTACCAGTTTTAATGTCAAAGGCTGACATTAATCTATTATGATTGGCATGTGTCTGTTTGAAGTATTGGGCATATGTTTCAACCTTCAATGCCTCATTTCTCAACTTGATTTCCTTTTACTTCTCTTTTATATCTTTCTCTTTATCCACTGGTTTTCTAGATGAAGAGACTTCAATACTAAGTTGTTTTTCAATAATTTGAGTATTTGAGGTAGAAGGTTGATGATTTTCCTCTGAAACAGATGGACCTTTACTATTTTCAACCATTGTGTCAGTATTAATGATTTCAACTATCTCAATGGTGTCCTCTTACTCAGTTACATGATTAAGCTTGGGCTTCTTCCTGTAACTCATTTCAAACCTATCATCTGTAGTATCCATTCTAGAGCTAGAATCTTCTTCCCTGGTTTTTTTTACATTTTTGTCTTACATGGTTGGAGTCTATAGAATGGGACTAATACCCATCTGTTCTTGTAGGGTTGGAACTTGCAGAAAGGAACTAGTATTTATCTTCTTTTCCACATCTATTAAGGTATTTTACACATCTATTAAAGTATTTTCCAACCACTCTAACTGGTTGGCATATCTTTCAATGTCTAGCATGGGCTCATGCATAAAAGGGCTTAATTTGAACTTGAGTCTTAATTTGTTTATGACTCCATTAGGGTCATACTACCACATAAAACTGCTGCTGAACTTCATTTGTTGTAAAAAATTCTCTGCTTCTTGTCCGGCTTCCCTATTATTATAGATTAAAGGGCCCAATTGGTTTTTGATCTTGAACTGAGTTTTCTTCCTAGATGACAGAAAATTGACCTCATCTGAGTTTATGATCTGCTTGAAATACTCTAATGCAAATATCCTCACAAGGAGCTATTTGGGTAGCTTGTAGGGAGTGAGTTGGCATCCATATATCTTGATTTCAGTGTGGTCCTCATATAGATACCAGTCTCCCACTCTGTTGTTTTAGAAAACTATAAAACTCTCTTAATCTCATGATTGATCATGGGTCGATTGCTACTGGTTAGCATGTTTAGAACTGGATGAACAAAGGAATAAATGAACTCTTTATAACTAAAAACAATGGAATATCCTTGGATTAATGGTGTCCAAAAGATGAAAGATCTTGGATGGCCCTTAGTGTCTAACTTTTGGATGCTGACCGGAAACCAGTATCACTGAAAATATAGTAACATGTGAAACAATATTGAAGAGTATTTGAATACTCTTTCATTAGGAAATCTGATAAACTGCTCATGGATTTTGTTTGCCAAGAATTGAGCAAAGTTAAAAATTGTAGTTGGAGGCTTGCCTAGGAAAAAAATAGAGAGGTAAGCAAGTATGGCCTCATCTACATGCTCATCAGTGGTGTATCATAGAATACAAGAGAGCATGGTTATAATTTGTCTAGCTGTCTTAGAGAAAATGGTGGCAACATATGGAGGACTATCTATAGGAGTATGAGACTCTTCTATGATGAAAGTCTGAAAGATTTGAGCTCTCTTGGGAAAGTCCAACTTTGTGTAGAGTTCAAGTGAGGCTTCAATGGAAAGTCGGGTCTCATTTGGGTTTCGCTGGATTTGCAACATTTGATTTATTGACTTAGCATTAATGGTGAGTAAAATTTATTGGTCAGGAGAGACTATGGCTCTTTGACTTGGAACATAGAAAGGTTGGCAGAAGTGGATGATTTCTGGGAATAGGTATACCTGTGGGAACAAGTATTTGGGAAAATTTGATTCACATAGGTGAATGTCATCTTTCTAGTTCAATGATTTATGTTTACTCCAGCAGTGGAGTTTTAGTAGATGGCTAGGGGAAATAATGTCTTTAATTTGAAAATGTTTGTTGGCCAACGGGAGGTGGTCAATATCGAGGTGAGGGGTTTGTAGGGGTCTTACATCCAGATTTCTTTGGGAAGCCATAATTTGGTTTATTCAACTGAATTACTTTTTCTTTGGATTTAGGAGTAAGGTCAGAAGCTTTGGAACAGTGTAAAAAAGGGATTTTGGATGCACAGTAAGGTTTTCTTCAGGCTGCCAAGGTTGTTTGATTAATTTAATTAATTAACCTTTTGACATTAACTATGCATAGCTTAAATTATAGGGTCGTTATGGTACTTTCAAGAATACCTGGAAAATTATGATTTGGTCCACAAACAGGGTTCTGTGGTAGCAGCAGAGGTTTCTGAGGCTTCAATTATCTATTTTTTGCTTCAATTTGGTGTCTACAATGTCTTCTAGTTGAAAAAGGTCGTTAAAATGGTTGCACAAAGGTTCAAGGTTTTAGAATTGGTTTAATAGAGGTTTTTGCAGAGAAAATGAGTGAAAAGAGTGAAAGGTGGCTTTTTCAGCTTTTTAACCAACAACGGTTACATTTTGGTACGAGATTTGGTAAATGAATAGTGGGTAGTTTTCTTTCATGCGGGGAGGCGATTTTATGCCATATCACACCGCTTTTGGGTGGAGGGCGGTATTTTTCACGAGCACAGGATATAACCTGGTACCGCCACGTAGTGAAACAATGTTCGGCCAAAATCGCGAATCTCACGTGCTTTTGGGCCTTTAAATGTTAGATGATGAAATTGTGTGATATGGATATGCATCGTTTAGAGAGTTTTCAGTGAAATCACATAAACCATCTTTTGTCGACGCGTTTCGAACCAACCAGTGTGGTTCATCATCGAAACGCGTCGACAAAATATGGTTTATGTGATTTTGCCGAAAACTCTCTAAACATTGTTATGGATCACAGAAGTCTAAATTCCTTAATGGATATGCATCATTGGATCTAGAGGTGGGAGATCGGAGGGATATCGCACGGTGAAGTTGCATGGATGGAGTTGGGATGTGGTTGGTGGGGCCCGGGGTTAAATAATACGACAAGTTTAATAATTTCTAAGGTTTAGTGAGGGTCGGAAAATTATAGTGGGGCTTTAAATATATACAGCGAGACTTTAGGAAATAACTTAGGATAAAGGGTTTAGTGGGTTTTTAAGGGGAAAAAGGGACATTAATAAGGGGGAATATATAGGTCTGATAGACCAATTTGGTCTCAGTGGATGTTAGCCACCACCACCACCACCACCATCATCATCATCATAATTTGTGATGGGAATGGGTTTCACACTAGGGAAAGGGGTTTGGGGGAAGGGAAAATGATTTTTAAAGGGTAATGGTCTAGGGAAATGTGCGAAACAAAAGGAAAAAAGGTCAAAATGAAGGGAAAGTGTTTTTAGAAGAGGAAATGAAGAGGGAAGGGGTGCTTTAGAACCAAGAAGGGCACAACATTAGGGGATGAAAAGTAATGAAGGGATAATGAGGGGAAATTAATAAACTAAGTATGTGGGGGTCTGGTGAAATGAGGGGAAATTAGTAAATAAGCTTTAGTGAATGTCCTTTCTCTTTGAAAATTCCTCCTGCACATGAAACGTAGGATTAAGCATGATGAAGGTGCTTTTGAGTTAGCAACCTTGTGCACTTGCAAAGCTTCTTCTACCTACCCTTTATTTACCCTAGTATTTTCTCTTCATTCATTGGGTGCATCTAAGCTTGCTGACCCTTTATTTATTTTTCTTTGATAAGTAAACTATCTAATTCTAACCTTATAACTTCCTATGGCTTAGATTGAACTCATGAACTCATTATTATTCTCTACCGAACTACTTGATTTGCCAACACTAAACAATTTGTCTAAATATTTCTTCTCTATCTATTAGCATGAAATTTAAAGCATGAATGAATCAAGATTACATTACTTTCACCATCATGGATTGTGGCATTTTTGACAAGCTGCACACAATATTATTTTGCAAATTAAAGTAAAAGGACTGGCATTTTAATTTGCACACTTTCATGATCTATTCTTTTCTCTTTTTGTGGGGTTCATATCTTATACCTTTTTGATATTTTTCTTTCTTTTAGTTCTTTGATTATTCTTTTAAGACTTACCCTCTTTACATATATATTTTTTTAATATGGGAAAACATTTTGCAGGAAGAAAAAGTATCTACAATATTACAAGACTAACCATAGGAAAGTCAAAATTATGAATCCTATTATTATAGGACCCTAACAATATCGAAGAAACATAATATTGTTTAGAATAAATATCAAAACCAAAAATGAAACTCTAATAGTGAGAGAATAATTCTTCATTCTGGTAATAGTACACAAGAATAAGAGTTAATTAAAACCATGTCAAAGCTTATATTACAATGTGCAGTCTTCGAGTAGTTTAGACCCATAATTACATTTCTTGCAATAGTTCTAAGCAATGAAAACAGTGCCCTAAACCCTTTGTTTTCTCTATAATCAGTCTTTTTGTACATAACAATAGTGTTATTGCACAAATCAAACAACTATGGAGAATCCCCCTTGATTGGATTATGACTTACCCCCTTTGCATTAAATTCAAGGGTATTTGTACAAGATTTACAAAGTTAACAACCTCCCTTATATCTCTTAACAACCAAATCTAGAGGTTTTCTTCACCGGGCTGAAAACAAATTGTTTTAGTCGAATACAGGCCAAATTTGGGAAATTGTTGCAACAAAGTGTTGTTCTTTAGTAGAATCGCTGATTTTCTACTCACAATGATGGCCTTTTTTAGTCTCTTTTACAACAATATTCCGAGTTTAGAACTGTGTTCTCTAACGTAGTAGAAAGTCTTTGAAAATCACGGATTGGCATATCAGAAAATAGAGTGGCATGGATATTGGAGCATTGGAATATCAAAACTAATAGGTGACACATAACATAAACTCTGATATGAGGGATTCTTTGATATAAGGGAGTGAAGGAGTGTTACTTGGGATGTGGATCCTCTGTAATACTTCATCCACTTTATAATATATATCACCGAAACCTATATTTGTTTGTTTGTATTAATCCATTTGTCATGTGGTTCAGAGTTTATATTTGTATGTTTATTAAAAAGGGCTAAGCCACTTACCACATTATAATATGGTTAATGTATTAATCTTTGTCTTGGGTGCTATTTTTTATGAATTAATCTAATTAAAACAAAAGAATAATTACAATTTTATTAACTTTATAAAAATGAATATTTTAAGAGAGCTCCAGCGATCGCCATGACTCCTCCCGCCTGCAATCTTTGAGATGCCGCCAGGCATTGGAACCTCGAGCAGCAACAACAACCAGTAGCAGAAACTACAGAAAATGATTCTCTACATGTGGGAGTGGCAGTTGCAGCAAACGCTTCTCTACATGCGGAAGATCTGGATCCGACCGTCACCGATGGGCTGCTCTTTGAAATTTTCAATCAGACAGTCACCGTTCTATCCACTCACATCTGCAGAGATTAGATCAGCAGGAACTCCCTCGAATATGCTTATGTTAACTGCATCCACTCTCATGAGGTCAGGGACGCCATTGGAGACAGCTGCGTCGATCTCTTCGACTGGAAGCTCTCGAATGCTGGTCTTTCTACCGATCAACACTTTGCTTTGGAGCTTTTGGTCAAAGCCAGGGACGAGGCAAGGTGGGGATCTGAAGTTTTGCACACTGGATCGGTCGTAGATATCAAAGAAGGGGGTCTGCATTTCACAGATCTGCTCTCCCCCTCAATGGACTGGGCCAAATATTGCAGATCCGGCCTGGATCTAACCGATCTGGTCAATACTAGAGAAAAGGCAGAACCTAGTCAACAGATCGGTGGCAATGAGTATGGATCGAGCGTCGGGTTTGTAGATCAGGACCTGCAAATGGAAGAACGACTCAATACGAGGTCAAATCTGGAAGTTTGTTTACAGCCAGAATACGTTGGTAGTAGCTGCAACACCGATTCAGGCGGATCAGGAACTCAGTCAAAACTCAGGCAACAGGGAACAACATCTTGTTTTCAGATTTTAATTAAAACTCCTGAGAGGAAAACCTACTTAGTGTGGGTACATGCAGAAAGTACCATCATGCAGATGAAACAACAATTATGGGCAATGACGGGATACCCAGTCCAGATCCAACATTTGGTCAGTGGTAGGTGGTCCCTCCAGGATAGTAGAACCTTGAAAAATTATGAGATTAGTCCAGAAACAACCATTGTTTTAAAATTTAGGCTGAGAGGAGGGGCTCTGCCTCAGGGACAGCCAAGCTCCTCAGGAGGAGACAAGGGGAAAAAGGCAGCACCTCAGCAACAACCAAAGGGAGGCTCCTCCTACAAAAATATTTTACAGGGTAATAAAGATCAAGGGCCTTCTTCAGATGAAGGCGGATATACATCTAGGCCATACATAGTAGATCAGCTAGGAAATACCCCAACCCTCAACTTTGATTCTATAGGGCTTGATGATTTCGTTAAGTCTTATGAAATGCAGGCCCTAATATGCCGTTTTAACAGTTTCTAGCCAAAGCCATTTGATTTATTCCACTGGATTTTTGCCACTTGGACCATGGAATGTGATATACATTTATGCTCCAAGGGGTTTTTTATAGTTAGATTCGCATCCACGGAAGCTAGAGATACAATCATCAAGGTTGGGCCTTGGTTTTGGGGAACATCGGGGCTGTTTATGACCCCATGGTTCCCAGATTTTGATCCAAACAAAATGACTGTCTCCAAAGTACCAGTCTGGGTCTGCCTATATAACCTCCCCCTTCACTTTTGGAGTGAACGAGTATTGGAAGGAATTGGGAACAACATAGGGAAATATATCAAAACAGATCTGGAAAGGATTGATGAAAGGGTCTACACTTTTGCATGCATTTGTGTGGAAGTAGATTTAAGCAAAGGATTGCCGGACAGTATAAGGCTGATCTACAAACAACAAAACTGGCTACAAGGACTAGACTATGAAAACACTGCTTTCAGATGTAGGCTCTGTAGGCAGACATGACACTTGGAAAGCACATGTCCAGAAGCCAAGAAAGCAAACAGTAAAAAGAAGCAGAAAGGGAAGCAGAGGAAAGGATGGCAATTTCCTCCCCGTGTCTCAGAGGACAAAGAATCAGAAGCAGAAGAGGAAGATACCCTCGCAGAAAATGCCGAGTCTGCCCATGGAAAGGAGACTCAGAAGGAAACCACATTAGGAAACAAGGTTCCACGGTCCCATTCAAATCAGGCAAAAAAGGCAAGCGAGGATTTGAGTATGGGCGGGACAAAACGGCATCACCACTCAGACACTTCAGACTCAGACAAGGAAACAGCCTTACAAAAAGCAGAAAAAGAGTTAGTCATAGCTTCGATCGAGCCCACTCACAGTGAATGGTGCAAGGTCGAAAAGAAAAAAGGGAGAAAAAACATGAAGTTTCTAGTTTTTCTGTCTCTTCTCCTTTCTTCTTTCTTTTTCTTCTTCTAAATGCACGTTAGTTCTTGTAACATTGCATGGAGTGCAAAAGCACTCGAGCCCAATGGGCACCTTATGGAAATGCTTCAATGCATATGCTAGTGTAACTTTTCATTTTTTAAATAAAAGGTTACCTATTTTCCTTTGGAAAAAAAAAAATGAATATTTTAATTAACTTAAAACTCTAAATAGTGAAACTAAGGCTAAATTTGCAAACCATAAGGGAAGATGAACCAAGTGTTAATGAAAAAGATGACTAGGTTAAATTGATGAAATAAACACTTGAAGCCTAAATGGATGCAAGAAAGGGTCCCCATGTCTATGTATGTTTTAACATCATATAGAAATTACCTACATACGAATCCTAAGAAGAACAATGCGAAAGCATAACACATAAAACACATATACACAAATATTTTCCCCTAGATCCCAAAACTGGGACTACCGTCTTGATTTTTCATTATATTCCTTTCAATATTACAATACATATATATACATGTTGAAGCATCCAATACCATGGACCGAAAACCATCGCGCCCAAAACCTTGTGTGAAACCATGCACAAAACCATAGGTAGGTTTGCCCACCTAATATAAGGTCCAAAAAAAATATTTTCCCCAGGGCGCTACCTCGAACCCCGTAGAGGGGGGCTAACTACCCCCCTCAAACCCCATGTGACCCCCCTACTACGCATTTGGCACAACATAGGGGGGGCTTCGCCCCCCCTGTAACCTCCCGGTTAACCAGGGGAGCTAGTCATGGAAAGAATATAACACAACCCAACAGTCTATTATGATAGAACAAAATGGGGATGTTGTTTTTTCACTACAGAAAGTTTATAATATTTATCTTAGAGTTTATATACCTTGGGTTTATCTTATTTATCCCTTGGGTTTCATATATTATTCCCTTGGGTTCATAATCCCTTGGGGATTTAGTCTTAATCCCTTTTGTTTACAACCCTTTAAGTTTTTAGTATTAATCCCTTGGATTTATTACGCCGTAAGGCGTTTCCCTATGAAATGAATTGCCTCAGCTGCCGTGTGTCCTATTGTTGATGGTAGATCTGTGATGTTAGACGATGGAATGAAATGTGATCGTTGATCCAACACCGATACACCGATTCAGTTTACTGAAGGGTTAATGTGGAAGGCGGACGGACGCACCCCAGCCAACATTCGTTTAGTGCGTGTAATTTCTCTGCAGATTAGCAATTACGTGGAGATTATCAAACATAAGCGGCATCAAGATAAAGCTACAACAATAGAAATTTGGGAGACGCTGGATGCATACATGCGGGCTAGGAGGTCGGCCTTACTGAGGGGGGCGCAGGTTCAGAAAAGTGATCAGTGTTCCTCAAAATTTGAATTTAGATGGCATTACTTCCAAGCTTGGGGATGAAAAGTTGCATGTCTACATGCCTTTGCTTCACATCTCCGACCATTAGAATCAAGACACGGCTCCTGCCAGTGGAAAGCCAGATCAATCGCTACAGTCAGAGGTCACAAGGTCGACTCCCGCGGGACAACAAGATCCGGTACAGGAGGAACCTGCACCGGACGATCGAAGTGCAATATATCCAGAGGCGATTCGACAAGATGATGATGAAGAAAAACGCAGTGTAGCTGCCGAAGAATCATCAGCGTTGATGGAAGAGAGAAAAACAAAAGCACCTAATCATGCCCAAGACTTTGCTGGGGAGCCACCAATATCAACTCATGCGCAGGAAGCGTCTGATAAGACCGGATCTGCGCACCTATCTGCATCTACGAACATAAAAGAAGATGAAGATCATGAAAGAAAAACGGGTGTTGAACGCTGGTCACCTTGGCAAACCGACCAATTTGCTGCTGCATGCAGTTCAACGTTTTCTAAGCGCGGGGTGTTGATAGCATCGACAGTGCTTGTATTAACGGTTGGTTTGTACATCAGTTATAGACCTAGGTCACAACATCGCATTTAATTAAACCTTCATTGATATGCACATTAACTAGTGATCAAGAACTATGTGCATATACAGATTATTAGGTCATTGAAAAAAGGCAAGGGCGCCGAGGTCAACTTCGGTAGTCTTGTTATACCTAAGTTTAAACATTGAGGGCCATGTGGTACTATTTGCATATGGAAATATTTTTTGTCTTACACATCCTTTTCAATGTATAGCTCATTGTATGATTTATCATCAATGTCATTACGAAGCTTAACGTTATGCTTTCATTCCATATGGTCAGAACAATCCAGACTTGTATTGAACTCTGGTGATAATGTCGTGTGGAGAAATTATGAAATCCTTGGCATTCCCACATATTGACGATGCACAGGCTCAGGGTTGGAGATCAATGGCAGAGGGAAAATGATTTTTTTTTGGGTAACTACCCACTCCTATTTCGCCTTTATGGTCTCATTTACTTGTCGCATGCTGACAGATGGGCGCTGTAACTTTTTATGCAAACTCTCAATTCCTTGATTTGGCCTTTAAGGCTAGTTTGTGAACTTAGGTGGATGAGTTGTTGTCGAGGATTAAAGTTTTGGATTTAATGGTGATGGCATTTGATAAAATGGCTCTAGTTTTACTGTGACTTTCATCCCAGGTTTTTTCTCTTATTTATATGATTTATTTCATGTCGATTCTCTCAAGTAGTTACTCCTCCTGTCATTGTTGGCTCACAAGAATCTACTGTGTTTCAAATAAAATCCTTAATGCAAGGTTTCAAGGTCCGCATATGTGCAAGAGATTTTCCTCACGTCGTTCTGGAATTTGTTTAAGCACAAAATAAGACTCTTTAGACCATATCTTCTAAGTAGAAATTTATATTTATATATTTCCACAATTTATGTTTTATCATCATATTAACGTTTATTTCCAGTCGAGGTATAACACTTTCTTACTTGAAAAATGTAGGTTCTAGATGACAGAAGAATTCTCTAAACCATTTAATGTAAACCTTAAAAATATTTTGGATTCCAAATTGACCTTGAACCTTCAATATTTCATATGCATGTAACGTACACGGCTCTCCTTTCACTCAGAATTTTTTTTTTTTTTTTTTTAATTTAATTTTAGGTTCGATTCTCCTCTCAAAGGAGGCTTTCGTGGTTTTTACTTGAATGACGTGATAACATTTCATTGAGTGGCCTTATCGATTGTGTCACTTGTAGGTTCTCACATGTTTACATTTCTTTGCCAGGGCTCTCAAATGCAAGGCCAAAACCCGACTTGGGTTTCTCTGATGTTTGATGGGTTTCTCTTTGAGAGTTCTATAGCTAGCAAGTCGAGCCTCATCCCTTTGCAAGTTGATGAAAAATTTCTAGAGAAATATTATTTTGATTTTAATTACGCCGTAAGGCATTTCCTTATGAAATGAATTGCCTCAGCTGCCGTGTGTCCTATTGTTGATCGTAGAACTGTGATGTTAGACGATGGAATGAAGTGTGATCTTTGATCCAACACCGATACACCGATCCATCTTTACTTTCCATATTCACCTTAAGCTTTGAGAGCTTTTCCATATTAAAGGCAGGTGCAAACATTCGGTGTTGGTAAGACCATTGTTCACCATTAACAACAAACGCACTTCTCCCAACCACAACAAACAACATTTTGTGGCATATAAAATGCTTAATGTATCTAATATTCTTACACATCTTTTTCTCTAGTCTTTATTTTACAGTTTACCATGTCAATGGAAAAGAGACTACCAAATGCAAAAGATACGAAATTGGACTTTAAGCATACCTTCAAACTGATCTGCTAGCATATAAAATGCTTAATGTATATAATATACTTACATATCTTTTTCTCTATTGTTTTCTATATCTTCCAATACTGTTCAAACAAGGACGGGTGTAGATACTGTATGGATCAACATTCCCCATTTCTACATTGGCACGATCTAATACCATATTACATAGAGCTGATGGATGCACAAGAGATGAAAAGTCACAGTGAATATTGAGCAACTAGTAGGTGTTGTCTGATATCAAACCATGAGACCACATAAATTCAAAAATCCCTACAAGATCATGGAAATCGTCTGTAAGTGCATTGCCCACCTGGAAGAACCATGATTTTTATGGATGTTAAAACACAATATAGAAGTATAATCACCCCTTTTCATTCTATATGATCCTATTTAGAGCAAATGATTTATTGCCATATATAGTAGCTTATATGTAATGTCTTGCTCTATCACCTCTAAAACATCTACCAAACAATGATTTGCTCTATCAGCTCTAAAACATATACCCAACCGTGCCTTGCTCTATCACCTCTAAAACATATGCCAAACAATGCCTTACTCTATCACCTATAAAACATCTAGCAAATATTGAGCCACTTTTGGCAATCTTGTGATACACATTTCCAATTCAACATTGCTTATCATCATCAAAGGCGAGGTAAAAAGAATAGATGAATAAGGGTGTAGACTAACGCGAATATTTTTTGGCTCCTTTTCACCAGAATCTAGTGATACACTTCTTGGTGAGATCACAATATTCTGTCATTTAAATTGTAATTTTAAATGAAAAAATGGATTTAGCACCGTAGAAAGTCTTTAGAAAACATATGTTGTGTAGACTCAACAACTTAAAACTACATTTTTTTTCATATTTTTGACAGGACTTTAAGAAAAATCAACTAGAATATCTACACGAAAAAAAGACTAAAAAGTCACCTTGTTAGCCTACGACCTGTATAACAATTTCTAATCAAACATCAACCAAAGAAATGGGACTCGATGCTTCCTCATGCCTCTATTCACCAAAGTTTCAAGGGAAAAAATGCAGGGCATGACTCAAGGGGCAATTATAAGCCACTCCATTAAATGTTATGAGTTTCAAGGGAAAAAATGCAAGGGATGACTGAAGGGGCAATTATAAGCCACTCCATTAAATGTTATGACTTTTGTTTCTATGCTTTAATGGATTTGGGAGAGTGAGGTCTTTTAATGGGAAAAAGTGGCTTCAAGTAAAATATAAGTTAAAATAATAAGCATTTTAATGATGGCTTCCTTCCCCCAAAGTTTATGCTTCTTCAATAACATATCCATACTCATATGTGTGCTTATGCTTACAAAAAATAGTAAGACCTGCAAATCCTTCAAAACTCTGGCAGAATAAATACACCACTAATAACCTCACAATCAAGAAAATCTTGCTCATGTTAACCAGTGGTTGATTAAAAAACATTTTTTTAACAAAATCCCATTATAGCCATTTTGCAAGGACAAACCCCTGACATTTGGGACGTCCCATAGACAATCTTCCATCATAGGAGGCATATCCAAGGAATCCATTGGCAACAAACGACACTAAAAATGACCCCACCCTGTTTACCTGTCTGTAGTACACAAGAAAAACATCCCCATGGCACCCTACAGACTCGAGTAGGGTTCTTTTAGCTCTAAACTGGACTCTAGTTAATGGTCTTGATTGTTTTCATGGGGCAGATAGAGAAAAAGCAACAGAAAACAATTTGATCAAAAAATCCTTGATCATTGAGAACTCTGTAACCATCTTTGTTTGACTACAATTATGTGTTTTGTTTTACCATAAAATGTTTAGGGTGCCAGTATGTTATTGAAGAACACGATAAATTTGTTGTGGATGCAGCAAGCCATGGCGGTTTTATCTGCTAGACACGCGGACCTCAAGTCCCTTATTACAGATCTCCAATTTCCTATAGCAGAATGGGATGAGAAATGGATGGACGAATACCTGGATGACACTGTAAAGCTTTTAGACATTTTCCTTGCATTAAATGTTGAAATTTCAAAGCTTGAATATTTCCAGCTTCTTGTTCATTATGCTTTGCATTTGTTGGACTTTTCAGATGGCGTTTGGTCTAACTACAAGCTCTTCCGTGTCAAAGGTTCTCTCCAAGAGTTGAAGGGAAAAATGGATTTGAAGGGGAAAAATGGTGCAAACACCCGAAGGAAGAGTAGGATTGAAAATTGCATTGTGATATTACAGCATATGAGCAAAAGCCTTTAGTTTGGGAAGGTAAAGTCATCGTCAAAGGGTAGTGTTTTCTTGAGAGCGATGTATGGAGTGAAGGCAACAACTATATTTCTCTGCAGTGTGGTGGCTTCTTCTCTCGCTGGGCACTTTGGCCCATTGATTGAATTGCATATTCCTGATGAGTTTTTGTGGTCCACAACATTCATGAGTTTTCAGCGAGGGAGTAATGACGAAATCAAGAGATGTTTTGCCAACGGCCGAGATCGAGTTTTGAAAGAGCTAGAATTGTTGGATGCATCGATTGAAAATGTTCACCCTATAGTTGAGAAATTATCTTCTGCTGAGATTGTCTATTGAACAGAGAAAGTGGAACATATCAAAATTGCTATACGGGAATTACAACAAAGTGCACAACTGCTTGCCCAGGGGTTAGATCCTCTCTCTAAATAGGTTAATGACTTATTTCATCTTATTCTGAGTGGAAGGAATGCATGGCTTGATAGTCTCAGGTTATCCGCAGAAGGCACACCCATCAGAGATGATCAGTCATGAATATATCAGTAACGCTGACCAGCATGAAATGTTTTTTGGTTTAGGTTTTCTTAGGGTTGTTCGTTTTCTTGGTTTAGGTATGGAACTTGAAAAGTTTCAGGGCTTTTCCAGTTTATGATCTCAAAAGAAAAAAATCAGTTAATCTGTTGCTTGTGCTCTTTGATGGAAATTTTGTAATGCATGACTGAAGAATACACGGTGAGAGAAAAATACATATTATGCTAATTGACGAATGTTTTTCGCTTCTCGAACTTATGGTATTGAATTTATCACACTAACACTTTACGACAATGAACTAACAATATTTAGGATGAAAATAGCAATATGGAAGATTTATCTGCATAATGAAAAAGGCAATATAGGAGATTCCAATCACGTTCCAAGGCATTTTTAATTATTTTTTAAAATGTGGATGTGACAAAAGGTTGTTGTGGAAGGTGTTGTTTGTATATTTTAACACACTAACACTTTACAACAATGAACTAACAATATTCATGATGAAAATAGCAATAGGGAAGATTTATTTGCATAACGAAAAAGACAATATGGGAGATTCCAATCACGTTCCAAGGCATTTTTTAAAATGTGGACGTGACAAAAGGTTGTTGTGGAAGGTGTTGTTTGTATATGGGAAATTTCTTGATCATTGTGTATAATCCTAATGTTGATAGATATGTCTACTAAGTGGTTCCAGTTAATGGGGCATTGATTTGAGCGTTCAATATATTTTTATTCTTTATCAAAGTATTCTTGTGTTATATTTGTGTTCTTCAATTTATGCCTTACGGCATTTCCTTTGCAACATCTGGTGCAAATGCTAGTTATTCCATTGTATTTATAATATTAATCATGGTCAACCATGGCCAACCATGGTCCAATGTTACATTATGAAAATGATCGTCTCAATATGAAAATCAACCATGGTCAACCAAGTTTATTTTAGTATTTATAATATTTATCTTAGGGCTCATATACCTTAGGTTCAACATATTAGTCACTTGGGTTTAATATTATTCAAAAATGTTCAACCATGGTCCAACGTCACATTCTAACAAATATTTTCTCAATATGAAAATCAATGATGGTCAATATGAAAATCAACGATGGTCAACCATTGTCCAACGTTGCACTGTGACAAGGATTGTTTGCATATGAAAATTAACCATGGTCAACTATGTTTATTTTAGTGTTTGTAATATTTATCTTAGGGTTCATATACCTTGGGTTTATAATATTAATCCCTTGGATTTAATATTATTTAGCCATGGTCAACCATGGTCTAATGTTCCATTGTGACAAATATTATCTCGATATGAAAATCAATCATAGTTAAGCATGGTTAAGCATGGTCTAACGTTGCATTGTGACAAGAATTGTCTCAATATGAAAATCAACCATGGTCATCCACATTCAACCATGTTTATTTTTGGGTTTATAATATTTATATTAGGTTTTATATACCTTGGGTTTAATATTATTCCCTTGGCTCCATAATCCCTTGGGGTTTCAATATTACTCTCTTGGGTTTATTATCGCCATGGGTTTATAATATCAATCCATTTGGTTTATTAACCTAAGGGCTCATATTCCTAGGGTTTAATATTATTCCCTTGGGTTTATAATATCAATCCCTTGGGTTTATAATATCAACCATGGTCCAGCGTCGCATTATGACAAAGATTGTCTGAATATGAAAATCAGCCATGGTCAACCATGGTCCAACTTCACATTGTGACAAAGAGTATCTAGATATGAAAATGAATCATTGTCAATGATGTTCCAATGCCACATTTTGGAAAGGATTATGTCAATATGAAAATCAATCATGGTCGCCCATGGTCAACGATGTTTATTTTATTGTTTGTAGTATTTTTCTTAGGATTTATATACCTTATATTTAGAATATTATTCCCTTGGGTTAAATATTATTCAACCATGGTCAACCATGGTCACAACCATGGTCTGCAATGTTGCATTGACAAGGATTGTCATCAATGGTATGTAAGAATCTCAATGTCGGTAAAGGTCAACCATGTCAATCAGGATTGTTTGTGCAACGTTCATGTTAATTTTTGGGTTTATAATATTTATGTTAGGGTTTATATACCTTGTTTATAATATTAGTCCCTTGGGTTTAATATTATTCAACCATGGTCAACCATAGTAAACCATGTTTATTTAAGGGTTTATAATATTTATCTTAGGGTTTATATACCTTGCTTATATATACCTTGGTTTATATTATTCCCTTGCATTTAATATTACTCCCTTGGGTTTATAATCCCTTGAGTTTTTAGTATGAGTCCATTGGGTTTAAAATATCAATCACTGTCAATTATGATCAATCATGGTAAACAATGGTAAACCACGGCCAAACATGGTCCAACATTCCATTGTGACAAATATTGTCTCGATACGGCAATTAATTATGATTAACCATGGTCAACCATGGTCCAATGTTGCATTTTGACAAGGATTATCTCAATATGAAATTCAACCATGGTTAACCATGTTTATTTTAGGGTTTATAATATTTATCTTATGGTTTATATACCTTGCATTTATAATATTATCCCTTAGGTTTAATATTATTCCCTTGGGTTCATAATATCTTGGGGTTTTAGTACTAATCTCTTGGGTTTATAATATCAATATCTTGAGTTTATTAATTTAAGGGTTAATATTCCTAGGGTTTAATATCATTCCCTTGGGTTTATAATATCAATCCCTTAGGTTTATTAATCTAAGGGTTCATATTCCTAGGTTTTAATATTATTTCGTTGGGTTTATAATCCCTTCGGTTTATTATTCCTTTCGGTTTATAATATCGATCATGGTCGATCAAGCTCAACCATGGTAAACCATGGTCTAGTGTCACATTGTGATGCAAGAAACCCCGATCACACCAAACTCCTCCATATACATACAACTATCAGGCATGCACTTAGTGCTTATACCCACAATCACATATCAGAAGCATTTTCTTTCTTTGAACCCTTAAAAACTTGGCTAAATTTTTTTATCATAATACAAAGGAACATGGGAAAAACTCGCTCCGATCTCATAAGCTAGACATCAAATGGAATTAAATCCACCGTATAAAGCCCGTTGAGTTCAGACTGGGAATTAACTTTTAAACTTATTCATGCCCAAAATCTATCCAATCGTTGATTTGACGGACGGTCCGATCACCTCCGGATCTTAACTTAATTAAATTTCGACTAATTTCTTCATTGGGTCCAGATTGGGAAAACCATTTACAAATTTTAAGGCCACCCAATAACTGATTACTACCTTTTGGAAACCAACTTCTAGTTAATCCGCGTGCACCTTATCTCCGCCATTGATTAAGTATATGATCCAATGGTCCATGTTATATCGCAATGTCGCTATCAGAGTTTGCAAAGGGTTAGGGCCCGGTCCATCCACAAAGACTTCCGCCGATGAGATATATCAGTGATCACTCATCGCAAAGACTTAAGACCTAAGTCTGCTGCATACACCTGAATTTCACCGATGTGATAAAGTGACTCTGTTCGGCTCAATTAGATCTGGTCCATTGATCTTAGAGATCCAAAGGCCACTATTCCTTCTCACAATTATTTCCTCCTATATTGATCTCATTTGTTTTAATAGACTTTGCATTAAAACATGATTCTCCTCTATACTTTGTTCCCATGCAAGACTTTCATATATAATAGTAAGCTATGATATATTTGAAATGCTCAGTCATGATTATAACAATAAGGACCTAGTTATGCTTTAACGCTGTGATTCAAATATTAAGGAATAAAATAGAGAAGAATTCTTCAGTTGTTCTGCAGGCAACAATATATAGAGACCAACGAAGGATTTAAATACAAACAGCCCATTAATACATACGCTAAACATTTATTCAATATAGTAATATTATAGAGTCTCGCCCTCTGGCTTGACTACAACAATAAAAAGACCCCGTTTCAGTCTTGAAATCCTTGCTCTATCCTCTCTAGCTTCTCTCAAACCTCTAACTAGCCTATCTAACCTCTCTAGCTTCTCTCTCGCTAACCCCTAAATTATACAAAAATATCACAATTTATACAGAATTGGATTCATGAGTCAATTCTGGTTCAGAACTAGAAATCTCTCACTCTCTCCTAAAAGGTATCTTCAACTCCACTCTTTTATAAACAAACACTAAATCAAGCTTTCAAATTGATCATATTCTACTCAAACCAAATAAATCTAATTGTTTAGCCCGATCTCCACACAGGGAGAATCAATCAGTCACTATACCCTTTTCTCATATTTTGACAATAAATAAACACTCTCACACATTCAAACAAATAAAATTAAGTAAACTATTGTCTTCCAACCCCTTGTTAGTCACAAAATGTGATCATACCATCACATTGCTGACTAGGCCTGAATGCTACTGCATCAGAATCCCAAAGTTGAAAGTTTTCATGACCTCCTCATCATGTGTTCCTTCTACTGCCCATCTAGTATCACAAACTTTACTTTGTAATTGGTTATCACTTCCATCATGTTGTTGGTTCAATTCTTTTTCCACTATCACTTCTGTTCTTCCAAGATTCCAAATCTTATTTTGTTGATGCCCTCTTTCCTTGCTGTCCCTATTCTTTACTGACTTCATCTTCCACAATTTCTCAATTTCCTCTTTACAATTTGTTCTTAACTAAACTCCACTGACATCTGCCTGCTGTACATTTCTCCTCACCATAGAAATTATGAAATTTCTATCCAAATATTCTTTGCCTCTATCATTTACAAACTGTTGTTTATATTCTACAACTTCCCTTCCATTATCATTAAAGATAATCCTTTCCTCTATGTTATCAAGTTCATTTAAATATCTTTCCAGAAAATACAAATTCCTTCATATTCAATAAGCATGTCATTTGCATATGACTCCTCCTTCCTATATAAAATAGAATTTCCATCACAATTGTCAGATTCAAAATAACTATGGTTTTCAATCTTCATAGGTAGTTTTGCCATCAAATATTTATATAGTCCTTCTACATAAGTTATGAAACTATTATCCATTATAATTCCAATACTTTCCTCTACACTATATAGTGTTCCTTATTCTGACACAAGACTATCATTCAACAATTCAATAGCTAGGCTTCCTTGGAACATATCATTGTGAAGTACTCTTTCCTCCTCTATAATTATACCATTGCAACAAAATGATGTTGTTTTATATTCTCCTACAACAGAAACAAAATTCTAGTTTTCTAAAGCTTCTTCATGGTTTACAGATTCATAAAAATAATCCACTTTAAAATCACAAAATTCCTGAACTTCTGCATCTGTCAACATCATCACATATTCCTTCACAATTTTTATAATACTTTAATTTTGATTCTCTATTGAAGATATTTCATTCTGGTTGTCATCACAAACTTTCATTTGCTTATCTTCAGCTTCTTTAATCATGACAATTTCCCTGTCAATACCATCATTCTCAAAATTATTAAATACATGCTCCAAATATCTTTATGTTTCAGCCATATCTTCCAGTAATCTCATTTCTTCATCAACATGCATAAGCACATTGTCCAATTGTTGTTCATCACCTGTCAAACCTGAAAACATACAAAAAATGTCATTTTCAACATTACAAGGCTCTTCATTTGAAGCCTCAATGATCAGCTCCTCATGCTTCTCTGAACTATTCTGATAGTTCACTAATTTATTAAGAAATTCTTCCTCAACATCTCTAATTTTTTCCTCCTCAAAGAAAACTTCTAGGACTGCAACTTCTTGACTATTCTTGGAAACTTCATCATAAGTTTGTAGAATACCTTTTTGTTCTACACAACTTCCTCCAACACTCAGTTTATCCAAATAAGAGATCAATGTCTCTTCCTCTTCTGTGATAAGACTTTGATCTTTTAAAGATTTCCTTGACTTAACTTCTTCAGCTAAGTTCTCTGTGTTAGCTTTCCTTATCTTCACTTCACAAACCTACAATGTATCTGTTTCCTTCCTTGTTTCCATTTCCCATTGGTCTTCTATCCATGCTAAAATTCCTTCAAATATGATCCAATAAGTTTTCACTAAGAGAAGACACAATCATTTAGCCATACCTTTTAATTTCTTCCATTAATGTAAGTCTTGAAAGTATTTATGCATCTCCTTTTGTGGCTTTCTTGCCTTTGCCTCTTTCACCTTTTCACACATAGGTTCAAATTCATTAGGATGCATACTTGCAATTTTACATCCACATAAATAATTAGTCCCAAAAATATGAGATTCTCTTGTCTATGAAGATGTCACCAGTACATTCCTCTTATTCTAATCTGCATAGATCTGTTTTTCATCACGGTCATCACTACCTCCTTCCCCAAGGAGAGATCCTTTCTCTAGTTCACAGATGTATTCTAATGCTTCATTCTCAACTGTTCGAAGTATTAATTTCTCAACAAACAATTCTTTGACAGGACATTTAACTCTTTTTCCCACATAAAATCCCTGTTTCCATTTTTCTCTAATTCCTTTCAATACCAACTTCTCCAAATGACTGAGTTTTGCCTTCATCTCAGCCAACTCTATGTCCCTTTCTTCTTTACTCATTCCTTTGAGTCCAACTGCTTCAACACTCTTTTTCCACTGTCTCTGACTTTCCTTTGTACCCCTATAATGACTATCAATAGTCAATTCCATTTCTTCCTCTCCTGAACTTTCCTTGTTCACTAGTGAGCTGCAACTAGCCTTTTTCATTTCACATGTAATAAATCTCCTTCATGCCTCACGAAAATTTCCTGAGTTTGGCCTTTTGGCACCTATTGGTTCTTTCCTTGAACCTTTCTCTGACTAACAATTCTACCCAGAACTCCTCTTGCTGGAATTGTTATCTCTAAGACAACTCTACCCATAATCAAAATTGTGGAGCTGCCTCAACAACTTCTACCCAGCCACAGTTGGAATTTGTTCTCATCTTCTCTCAAACACTCTTTTCTTTAAGTTATGCATCTTCAATTGCTCACTTCCTTCTTCATTCAATAATTTCATTTACTGTTGGGTACTGTCACCTTTACTCACCTGAGAGTTCTTCTTGCTCTATCTTCTTTAACACAGCTCATACCTTTCAGCTATTCCATTGCTTCCACTGACCTGCACAATCGTATCTCAAGACACATCAAAGTAACCTTTTAAAATTGCATCTTTTCCTTCAAATATGTCTTAAAAATAATTCCCATTCCATCAGTTAAATCTTTTCCAAAAGATTCATCTGTTCACCATTTGATTTAGACTTTCCATTCAAAAGGCTCCATACAACCAACAACTACTTTCCATTTTATTTTTCATAATGAACTCTTCAACTTTCAAGATCAATTAAGATTAGATCTAAGTTTCAATTATAGTTTCAAATTCATGACAGACACTATTAATTCCTTCTGGTAACCTATTTGTAAGCAAATCCTGTCTTGCTTCTACAAATTCCAAAATTCATTCCTTGTAATGACTCTCTTTTCAGATCTATTGAATCCAATGTTCAGTCTAACTATTCCTTTATCTATCAATATCATTGTCTTCAAAAATTATTTAAGAAATCCTCAATCATTCTCATTGTTCACAAAATTCTTCAAATCATTTAAATGAATTCAATGGCATAGAAAACCACTCTTCTATTCAGCTTTAACTTCTAAACCTTTCATCTCAATCAAATCAATCATGCAATCAACTTACACATAAATTTCATTTTCCTAAAAGTAAAACATCTTCTCCTTTGAAATTTAAATCCCTTGTTGTTCTTCAGACATTCAAAACACAGTTCTGCAAAATCATCAAAATAAAAATTCTTACAAGAACTTCCTCAAATATTCATTGCTTCCCCATTCTAATCTCAGTGCCCTTTGTAGTCTAATCCTCATCTGTATCAAATTCACTCCAGTGCAATTATACATATGCTGAGATTACAATTTAATTTCCAAACCATTCTTTACAGAGCATTAAGCTAGCTTTGATATCAAAAATGACATAGGAAACCCCGATCACACCAAACTCCTCCATATACATACAACTATTGGGCATGGACTTAGTGGTTATACCCACAATCACATATCGAAAGTGTTTTATTTCTTTGAACCCTTAAAAACTTGGCTAAACAACTTTATCATAATACAAAGGAACACGGGAAAAACCCGCTCCAATCTCATAAGCCAGACATCAAATGGAATTAAATCCACTTTATAAATCCCATCAAGTCTAGATTGGGAATTAACTTTCATGCTTATTCGCACTTGAAATTCATCCGATCATCCATTCGACGGACGGTCCAATCACCTCTGGATCTTAGCTTAATTAAATTCCCACTCATATCTTCATTGGGTCTGGATTGGGAAAATCGCTTACGGCTTTTACGGCCACCCGATAACCACTTACCACCTTTTGGAAATCACCTTCTGGTTAATGCGCGCACCTTATATCTGCCATTCATCAAGTATATGATCCAACATTCCATGTTATATTGCAATGTCACTATCAGATTTTGCAAAGGGTTAGGGCCCAGTCCATCCACAAAGACTTCCACCGATGCGATATATCGACGATCGCTCATTGCAAAGACTTAAGACCTAGGTCTGCCACAAACACATGAATTTTGTTGATGTGATAAAGTGACTCTGTTTGGCCCGATTATATCTGGTCTATTGATCTTAGAGATCCAACGATCACTATTCCTTCTCACAATTATTTCCTCCTATATTGATCTTGTTTGTTTTAATAGACTCTGCTTTAAAACACGATTCTCCTCTATACTCTGTTCCCACGTAAGACTTTCATATATAATAGTAAGCTATGATCTATTTGACACGCTCAATCATGATCATAATAATAAGGACCTAATTATGGTTTAATACTGTGATTCAAATCTTAAGGAATAAAACAGAGAAGATTTCTTCAGTTGTTCCGCAAGAAACAATATATACAGACCAGTGAAGGATTTCAATACAAATGGCCCATTAACACACACACTGAAAAAATTATTCAATATAGTAATATTTACAGATTCTCTCCCTCTCGCTTAACTACAACAATAAAAAGACCCTGTTTCAGTCTTGAAATCCGCACTCTATCCTCTCTGGCTTCTCTCGAACCTCTAACTATCCTATCTAACCTCTCTAGTTTCTCTCTCGCTAACCCCTGAATTATACAAAAAGATCACAATTTATACAAAATTGGATTCATGAACCAATTCTGGTTGAGAACAAGAAATCTCTCACTCTCTCCAAAAAAGTCTCTTCAACTCCATTCTTTTCTAAACAAACGCTAAATCAAGCTTTCAAATTCCTCATATTCTATTCAAAACAAATAAATGTAATTGTTTGGCCTAATCTCCACATAGGGAGAATCAATCAGCCACTATACCCTAGCAATAAATAAACACTCTCACACATTCAAATAAATAAAATTAACTAAACTATTGTCTTCCAAGGCCTTATTAGGCACAACATGTGATCATAGCATCACATTGCTGACTAGGCCTAAATGCTCCTGCATCACATTGTAATAAATATTGCCTCAAGATGAAAATCAACCATGGTCAATGATGTTTCAGCGTCTCATTGTGACCAATATTCTCTCAATATGAATATTAGTCATGGTCAAGCATGGTGCAACGCTGCATTGTGACAAGGATTTCTTCGCTATGAAAATAAACCAAGGTCAACCATGTTTATTTTAGTATTTATAATATTTATCTTAGGATTTATATACCTTGGGTTTATAATATTTGTTCCTTTGGTTTAATATTATTCAACCATGGTCAATCATGGTTCAATGTATCATTGTGAGAAAGGTTGTCTCAATATTAAAATAAACCATGGTCAATCATGGTCCAACGTCACATTGTGACAAATATTCTTTCGATATGAAAATTAATCATGGTCAACCATGATCCAACATCACATTGTGATAAGGATTATCTCAATATGAAAATCAACCATGGTCAACCATGTTTATTTTAGTGTTTATAATATTTATCTTAGGGTTTTTATAACTTAGGTTTATAATATTTATCTTAGGGTTTTTATATCTTGGGTTTATAATATTTATCTTAGGGTTTTTATATCTTGGGTTTATAATATTAGTCCATTGGGTTCAATATTATTCAACCATGGTCAACCATGGTCAATCATGGTCAGTAATGGTCAACCATGGTCTACGACAAATATTGTCTCAATATGAAAATCAACCATGGTCAATAATGGTCCAACATCACATTATGACAAACAAGGATTGTATCAATATGAAAATAAATCATGTCAACGATGGTAAACCATGGTCAACATCACCTGTGACAAGGATTGTCTCAATACGAAAATCAACCATGGTCAATACACTACAAGAAAAAGGACATTGGTGAGGGGCAAAAAATGTCACCATAAGCTTATTGGTGACAGTCAAAAGAGAATTCATCACCAAAAATTGAACGTCACGAAAGGTGGGGTCGCCAAATGTATAGGTGTTGTAGTGACATAAAAAGTCTATCACCAATAATGATTTTTAATGAGGGATAGTGACCATCACCATTTCATATGAGCAATGGTGACGGACGATAGCCTCTATCACCAAAAACTGAACATCACCAAAGGTGGTGTCGCCAAAAGTATAGGTGTTGTAGTGACATCTAAATTTGGTCACAAATAATGATTTTTAATGATGGATAGCGATCATCACCATTTCATATGAGCAATGCTGACAGACCATAGCCTCAGTTAGCAAAGGTGGCGCCGCCAAAAGTATAGGTGTTATAATGACATTCAAGGTCCGTCACTAATATTGATTATAATGACGAATAGTGATCGTCACCATTTATATGAACAACAATGATTTATTATGATGGATCTTTAATGGCTGTCACTATTGGTGAATATATATGGTGACGTTCATTGACCGTCACCAAAAGCCGCATTGCCAAAAGTATAGGTTTTGTGGTGACATTCAAGGTCCATCACGAATAATGACTATAATCATGGACAATGACCATTACCATTTCATATAAAAACCAACGATTTATGGTTACGGACCTTTGAGGGTCGTCTCTATTCATTGACCGTCAACATTTCATATTTTTGGTGAGGGTCAAAAAATGTCACCAAAGCTCATTGGTGATGGTAAAAAGAGCCTCTGTCACCAAAAATTGATCGTTGCCATTCCATATGGATGTCAGGGCATAATGGAATCGAACCACCAACCTCCTGCTTGTAAAGAAGGTGCTCTTCCATTGAGCTAGCACCCTTTAAAAAATTATACTTTTAAAAATTAGACCTTAAAACTTCATAAATTATAAATTCTACAACTTTCAATAAATTAAAGTCTCGGTAATATTTTACTAAACAAACAAAGAAACATTGAAGCTACAGGTCCCTACCTAATGGTTATTGAAGTTATGAAAAGTGGGTGGAGGGAAAAATAGTTATGTATAAGAATATCAATATGTTGAGTTGAATACTCAATTAGAAGTGAAACTCTTAAGACATTTATAACCTATAAATGACCTTTAACTAGAAAATGCAGCAAATATTGCAAAGGAAATGTCATAAGTGGATAGCATATGGAAGAAGAGGAGGGAGGGACTTAGAACCCTTGTACATCTTGGCATGCATTAGCACTTGACACATCTTAGCTTGTTTGACATGTCTTTGTAGTATCTAGAACATGTTAGTATTCCCTAACACACCTTGGTAGACATGACCTCACAACTAACATTACATCTTTCCATTGTTAGTGAATTATATATTACAGAGCAATGGAACACATAAAATATTGCATAAATATAAACACAGAAAACACAGAAAATAATAGAGACATAGATATATGTGGTTCACCCAGTTTGGGCTATGGCCATGGAGAAACAGCGAGTCGTTCTTTTTATATTATCCAGCAAACTGAAGAGATACAACCTAAAATAGATCTGCTGTAATTCCCTCTTCGCTCTTAATCTCCTCTCTCTTCCTCACTCAGAATATAGATATACATAGACGCAATACAATTCCCTCATATATAGCGAGGGGTTGCCTTCTAGGGAAAAAAACCCTAAATTAAACATAACTTCTACCATCATATCTTCGCCTAATGAACAACCCAGATTGACTATGAAATTACAACATTTTACAAGGCAATTTTACATCTATTCTTAGCTTCGGGGGCACTGCCCCCAATCCCCCCACCAAGGGGGGGCTCCCAAAGGTCGCAGCCACCCCCTTGGTCCCCCCTCCTGCAGCAAATATTTTACGGGCGGCGTTGTCACCCCATTATGAACTAGGGTCCAATGCAGCGATACCTTTGAATGTAGAAGATAATCAGGCTCCACACCCAACATCCATGACTTGGAAACCTTACATTCAATAGAAGACGTTAGCACTCCCTAGTTTTCATGCCGTCTATTATCCTCCACAATGTCCCAGGCTGATGAGAAGATCAACGGAGGTAACCATAGACCAAGATTTTAGTTTAGTAGATAGCCCTACCAAACTAGAGAGGGCTCTCTCTATGAAATCATAGTCAAGAGATGACTAGAATGTAAAGGATTTTAGGCTAGATAACTAGGCTCAAGTGGGTTTTTGGAAAATTTAGGGACTTGGAACTTTGTCCACCGGTGTCTTGTCTGGCACAGATTTTGTCAAGGAGGCAGGAACTTGGAACTATGTTTAGGATAAATCACCTAACATGCATGACAGAAGCACCCTAGAATAGAGTACTTCCTACCTAGAAGATTTCCCCGTGCTCAAAATATAGAACCCTTCTCAACTATGCACTTTTCTTAAAGATAAATTTGTGCATAAAATAGCACTAAGAAAAACGCCTAAATTAAGAAATGTGGGCATCTAAGTCAAACTATAAAATTATAATAAATATGGCTCTATATAAGTTTGGGAAACACTAGACATGCATGCTTGCATAAAAAAACCATAAGATGCCTAAAATAGATGCACTTCTTTCATCGTTGTTATACCCTCACAGTGAAACTAGAACCTGTAGCATGTACCTCAAGCCTGTATGCATCTGATGAAAGTGTAGATTGAAAGGATCTACTGAGATGAAGAACTATTGAAGGAGAAACACCTTCAAAACAACAGATAAAGTCTACTTTGAATTCAACCCATTTGCACACAGACCAAGGTTGCTATTAGGTACACTTCTCTGCTGAATGGAAACTGCAATGTATTGTAGTGCTGCTAAAGAAAAACCACCTTTAGTGCAAGACAGATAAAACTATAATAGATATTGTCACTGTGGCCTCAGTTGTAGATCATATCATCAATATGGATAACAACTTTGATAATTGAAAAACCAAAAGGTGAGTTGCATAGACCATTTGAAGTGATAGATTTTGGCATACTTTAATATTGTTTAGGAGTGTTAGTATAGAAAATGCAAGGTACCCTGTTGCATCTTTATGTCACAGGCCAAGGATGTGAAGAAATACATAAAATATTAAATAGCATGGTATAAGTCGATTGCAGGTTCTTTTGAAAGAAGAATGGAATTCTCCTTGTGCAGGTTCTAATGTAGTGGGTATAACTTTAAATAAGAATCTAATATTTATGGGGTTGGAATTGTCTCACAATTCATGAAAAGTCCCAAATTTGTTCACTAGAAAGAAGCAGAGCGAGTCATCAGGTTTATGGAAGGGAACACCCTATTCACAAGAATATAACTTGAAATTAGTCATGCATATTATTTCTCGTCTTCTTTTACATGTGTGCTTTGAAAAGATAACCACATCCAAAGACTCAATAATAGCTGTGGTAGATTTTATAGATGTGAAGCACTTCAATGCATTTTATTACATTGTTCAACGAATGCATTTCTTTTGAGGTTGTTGAATTCTGCAATAAGACATGGAAGTGTTCAAATAATATGTCTAATGACAAGTTAATATTTTGATAGTTTATACTAACAAGGGAGCATGAACCACACCAATAAGAATAAACATCCCAGTTATGCAACATTATCTCTTCCTATTTTTGCTATTTCTTCTGATGCTTTCCTCTGATGCTCGAGATATGCCTTCAATAAAGGCACAAGTGGAAATTTTTCTACAACTCCAAATGAAAATACAAACCATCAATAATTCATTTTCCTTTGACTGCACAATATTTCCATAACATCTGCAAGAAACAATACCAAACATGTCATGCAGGACCACAATCAACCAATTAGAAGCCCATAAAGTCTTGAAACAACCTGTATAAACCAAAACTTTGTAAGAAATTTCAAAATAGTTTAGAGCACAAGAGTCAGAAAATTCAAGAAACCTTTCTGCTGAAGGCATATTAAGCATAATAATCATCTATGTATGACGAACTAAATCATCAACCAACTAGTAAACAAACCTTTCTGATGAAGGCATATTAAGCATAATAATCATCTATGTCTGAAGAATGAAATCATCAACCAACTAGTAAACAAACATTTTTTCCGAAGGCATACTAACCATAATAATCATTTGTTAGAAGGATGAAATCATCAAAGGATTACTTCTACTTAAAAATACACATCAACTTGTAAACAATTAAACAAGGACATAAACCTTTGCAAGTAAGCTTAGCCTCATGCTTGACAAGGAGTAGATTAACATTAATTTCATCTCAAGAATTAGATGCATAGTTTGAAAAAAGATTTATACGGATTTGGACAACTAGCCTTGAGTCATTGACATACCTTTGATAGTGTCCTTTAATCCATGTATAAATACTGCAACTTCAACGACCTCTATCAATTTGTTGCTTAACATTAATAACTTTCAAAATTTTGTGACTTATCCTTTCGGATTTTAGATATATTTACTTCTTTTTTTACTCGAGATATTCTTCTTTTGACACTCTGTTACACTCTCTGTTACATTGACAATTCCCTCTTTGTGAAATCTATTTATAAAAGTACCATATACCATAGAAATTTATTTGACTGTAAGGAGCTCAAGTGGTTTGTTCCAAAGTGACACACTAAGGATGTGAAGCTATTTTACATACATTTTGAAGTCACATGGAGACAGGGAATTCGTTTTGGATTGAGTAATTCAGCTATTATTGTTATAATTTAACCACACAGTGTGTACATAGTTTCGCACTTGTTTTCTTAATTTTTTTCCCTTTCATATCATCCGGTTTCAATTACGCTTTTGTAGATTTTCTGTTCAAATATTTACACCAATGTTATATTGTAGTGCCTTCACCATCAAATATCATGTGGTAAACTGAAAGACTGAAACATGAACAAATAACTTTTTATAAGTAAATCTCTAACTATAAGAAGGGGAATATAATTCAAAAAAATAGAGACAAGATAAGAAAAAATAAGTAGGGATGAACTCTTAGATATCTCTCACCTCCATATGTGACTCATTTGTTGGTCGAGTGAAAGGTGTTGAGTTGATGGGAATGGAGAACTGTTCGATCCCCTTCGTGAGAGTTAATGCCCATTGTCATTGTGGTTTCCCTGCTACATGTAATTGGAAATTATTAATGGTGAGAGCATCTCTGGAGGGTTTGCATGATTTTCATTTTGGCTTTACATACATGGAAAAGTAGGGTGAAGATTCTTGTGGAGATTTCAGGTTTGGAAATCTGCTTTAAGTTGCATTCTTCTCAGTTGCATTTTCTTAGCATGGCAGATGGAAAACATTGCAGGGGTTGTTCTGAGAAATGTATTACAACCCATTATAATAGGCATGGCTCCTCATTTTCAAGGTCATAACAAGTCAAGTCAAGGCCATTCTAGTCAAGACACAAGACTAGAAGTACCATCCAAGCTACAAAACTCAACATGCATTACATATTTTAGTCCATGACTAGATTTGTTTTATGGTGAAAAGCTAGGAGGATGAGAACCTACTTCTCAAGCAAGATTGGATGTGGGGGGGCCTCTAGACTGTGCCTAAAAAGTGGAAACTAGGTTTTGACCCAAAGGAGGAACAAACATATTTGCAATAGATTCAAGCTCCCTTTATATTTGTGGAGGAATTCAAACATTTTGGAAGGGTTGTAATGTTATAGGTCAATTTTATCTCCTTGGTGAGAATTTTCAGTTTCAAAGATAGAAGAGTGGTTAAAATACTAGTAGAAATTGATATTCATGAAAATACTGAGATTGCCTGCAGATACTAATATTTCCCATAGAAAATGGAATTTATTCTAGAAATTGGACTTCTGAATAGTGAAAAGTCCCATTTCATTGGGTTGGATCTCATACAATTTTGTGCGAAGATTGCAGAGAGAGAAAAAAGTATGAATGGTGGTGTCTACAGATTCTAATTTGGAGGCTAGTCTGAAGTCTAGACAAGGTAGAAGAAAAAGGGCAGGGAAATCTCAAGACTATTGATTCAGATGTTGTTCCAACTTCCAGCTTTGGAAGGTGATAAGTGCTAGTCTAGGGTGTGTGGTCCTAAAGTGGTTCAAGGAACACATGATTTTCCTATGACTTTTCAAAGTAGGTCCCCTTTTATCAATTCCTCATGATATCAAATAGTACTAAAAGAATACCCTTCCATTATTTGGTGTTCCAAAATTGTTTGTACCATTAAGGAAGGTATAGGGGACTTTAAGGCCCCCCACTGGAATTTGTGTCCATCTTTTTCTTTAGGAAATTGTGGCATTCTCTTCATGCTAGTTATCCATTCTTTCGACCATGAAATCTAGTATTCAGAAGCTTTAGATGATGTAGGGATTCATTCTTTGTCCTGTTTGGGTGGTCATCTAGTTAAAGAGGCCTCACAAAATAAAGGTGATGAGATGTTCAAGTCAACTTACCATCTAAGATCAAAGAAAGAATGTTGTGGGTGATTTTGAGGTCTGGAAGGGGGTTTATCACTTTATCAGGATCACCACCAAGTCTCCATTGGAAGAAACTCTAATAACTCTAAAGCAAAGTCATGGTTTCAAAAAAAGAGGAGGGAAAGGGCACGATTGATAATCAGTGGGGCCTTTGCAGCAAGAAAAACCCCATTTCTAAATGATTTTTCAGTCATTACTTTGAAGTTCAAAAGTTGATTGATGTAGAACCAATTAAATAAGAACCTAGCTAGAGAAATAACTCAAAAGGCAGAAGTGGAATTTCAAAAAGGCTAGATAAATCCTTTGTTGTTACTCAGTTGATGTTAGATTTAGATAGTGAGATCATAAATTGTTTAGGGAATCTCACCCTATATTGCTAGAAATTGAATGAGAGAGGAAGAAGCCTCCAACCCCCTTTAAGTTTAATCACTTACTGGCTAAATAAAAACGATTCCAAAGTTGTGGTCATCAAGAATTGAAGACATTACGATAGTAACAGTGAGGACAGAGACATGAAGCAGTTCATAGAAAATCTAAAAAGGGTAAAAGGTGAAGCTGCGGATTGAGCTCAAAGCTTTGTTAAAAAAAGATTTAAAGGATGTCGAAAAATGAATTAAAAACCTCTGATAATAATAAATTAGGGGTGTTTCTGAAATATGAAATCAATCCTCTCAAAGAGCTGGAAGGGAAAACAAACCACCTTTCTAGAGAGGAAAAATAAACTAAGCTCAAAAGGATAACCAGCTTGCTCTCTAAAAGTGACAGCAATACTAAATTTTTTCACAAGTACGCAAGTCATACAAGAAACATTAACGTTATTTGGTAAAATAATAATCCAGATAGCTCTAGGGTTAATAAGTCTTTTAAGGAGATAGCTGAAGTGAGAAAGAAACATTTTAAAAGTCTAATGGAAGAAAATATTTGTGAAATCATGAAAATTATCAGGCTATTTCCCAGCATTACCAGTGATGAAATGAACATAGACTTGGAGGTAGAGGTGTCCAAAGAGGAGATAAAATAATTTTCAAACTCCGAAAATACTAAAAATCGTATACTCAATGGATGGACAGTTGAATTTATGAAGGAGAATTTATGCTCCTTTATAATAGGAAAATCTATGTTGTTGTGGGAACAATATATGAAAGAGTGTAGACAATTAAAACTCACAAGATTCCTATTGTAGAAATGATGCTATAACTTGCAAAGGTGTAACACAAAATGAATTGCCTCTTTCTTAGACTGTTGCTGATTCAGTTGGGAATAAACTTGCAGATTGTAGAATGGTTAATGGGATGCCTTAATTCAGTTCCTTTTACAGTTCTAATCCATGGGCCCCCTAAACGTTTCTTTATTGCATATTGAGGTTTGTATCAAGGGTGCTCTCTATCACCATTTCTTTTCCTATTAGTGGTTGAAGGTGTATGTTGATCACGGATGCAAGGAGAAGAGGGATAGTGAAAGGAGTAAAAATTTCTGACTCTGAATATTCTCATCTATTCTTTGTTGATGATATCATCACATATGGGCAAGAATCACTAAGGGAGTTAAAAGGTATAATGCATATTTACTGCAAAACTACAGTTATAGAAATCACTATGAGGAGTTCTACAATGTTTTTCAATGCTTTAGCTAAGGAAGAAAATTTCTAAATAATGAATATGTTTCCTATGAATTTTATGGAATTAGATCAAGGAAACATATAATTGGGATCTTAAATCCTACTAATTATATTTATTATGATTGAACTTGGTTGTAGAGAAAAATTGAAGCTCGAATTTCATTATGGTGCAATTGATGGTTCTCTAGGGGAGGGAGATTAGCGTTGGTCAAGGTTGTGTTGTAAAGTATTCTTGCGCATTGGATAACCATTGTCCATATCCCTAAATGCATCATAAACACAA